>APFE031190275.1:40022-78598 GCA_000404065.3 Pinus taeda | reverse complement strand
GGAACATATGCTCATTGCTAGGTTTATTTTTTAACGAGCTTGAACTTCGTGTAAAACTGCTTGTGCCAGTCGTATAATAAGGATGTCTCATCGATAGGTTCATTTTTTAGGGAGCTTGCCCCATTCGAAACTTTGCTCCAGATCCTTTCATTATGCAAGCTAGGAACGACCAATCCTATGAGTTTAAAGGGTTGAGAACCTACAAACTAAGAAAATAAATGGTCATTTTTCACTTGCATGAAAAAAGGTTTGCATGCCCCCAGGTATAACGAAGTAGAGTTTCCAGGTTACCCTTCAATATGCAGACAAAACAATTCCTTGGCTCTGTTGGGAAAGGCATACCTTCTGACGAAGGAATCTTATTCCAGTCTAATCCCATTTTCCTAAACGTATGGGTGTGTCAGACTAGTCATATTCCTACGCGGAAACCTACCTTATAACTGGGGTTTTCCTGCCGACGCAGACCAGGGCGCATGCCTTCTGGGTTTCAATCACAATCACCGAATCACTCGTGCTCATCAGGTGGATGGACGGGAGATTGATGAGACATTCCTTGTGAAAAAAGACCAGTTAGGGATGGTATTTGACTATTAGCTATGTGTGAGCTGGGAAATGAAAGTTGGTCTACAAGCTAGACCACTCTGCTTTCATGCGGGAAACACATCACTCGAAAGAGTGAGGAAACAATAGCTTCCACGCTATAAATGTAGTCACACCTAGGGAGTAGATTGTAATCTAAAGGTCCTTGGACTACCATCACATTTAGATAAATGGTTTTCCTTCTCAAAGTTAGGCAAATTTGGAAGGATCCCTAATGGTTGACTGGTTCCTTTGTCGAAGCCTATCAAATTTCGCATCTAAGGCAGAAGTGATGGTGAACCAAGCGCTTTCCAAGCAGTTGAGGAAAGGATACTCACAGAAGCCCCTTCATCTATGATAGTACCGAACATGACCATTCTATAAGCTTGTAAAATGATTTAGAATGGTACATTAGACGGTAGACGGGGTCTGCCTAGTAGATTCCAGTTGAAGGAAATGACTAGGTTGCTTGGAGGTGGGACCAAATAAATGGCCAGATACATCTCTGACGAACTTCCTTCCTGCAGTAAAGGAACGGGTAGATTGCCCCCATGTTCATCGAAGTCTGTGTTTACGAAGAGAATTTGAATGGTGTCATTCTCATTCCCTTGGGTGACTGTATCATTTGAAGGTAGACCTTCTGAAGACAAGACTAGGTCGACTGTCATCTCGACCTGTTGACTTTGGTTCGGTGTGGACTTAGAGGGTTTATCTTCAATGATAGATGCTTCGACCGACCACAAAGGTGGGCCAGTCGGATTTCAACTAGCGATGGACTCGGCAAGAGTTTCTTGTATCCAGCAGGAAGTCGTAGTGGTGAAGTAGGGCGGTTATCGAAGGCTCTTTTAGCTTCGTCCAGGAAGGGACAACGGTGGATGGCATGATCGCCTTCACACAGTCTACAAGGAATTTTAGATCTTCCTTTTTGTCCAGTGACTTTGTTTTCACTAGTTGATGGTGTACTTTCAACATGATCGTCAGAGGTTGAGGACACCGGATTGTGCAAGTGGGGAGACCAGTCCCTTAAGATCCGTGGGATGCAAGGAAAATCTTGATGATAGTGGTCCCCTTTGAAAATGACACATGTAGATTTAGGTTTGGATGGTGCAGTGTGTGGATTTTCGCTAGACGATGCTTGGTTTCCCCCTTTCGCCGTTGGCTTCTTCTTCTTCTTCTCCTTCCCTTTCTTCTTCTTCTCAATTACTTTCTTTTTAGCTTCTCCAAGCGAAGAGGAAGAAGGATAGGGAGAAACAAACGAAGTAGAAGGTTGGGGGATAACTCTAGTATCATCTGGTTGCTAATTTGATTGCTCAGGAATCATGGTGCTTTGAACGATAGAGGTCAAGAAGAGCCATACTGGTAGGCCAATTGTCAGTCCTGGAAGGGACAATGTGGCCATATGAGGTGCACCAACATCTCCCCAAGAGGAGAAAGGACTAGGATTTCCCCCAAGGGGAAATCCTTGGTTGGTGGACTCCATTTTATCAACCTAAGATCAACGAGGGAATAGGGATGTTATCCTGATTAAAATAAATTTTATGATGCTTTGACACAACTTGCTTTTTCAATTTTTAAGAGTCGAGAAAAAGCTAAAGATGAGAGAGAAGCAGAGAGTACCAACCTCAGTATTTCGCTTGGCTCCTTGCTTGTTTCCTCTCCCCTTTGACAGATCTTTGTCTCTCCTTCCTCACTTGTCCCATTTCAAAGAACACCTGTAGAGTCAAAGCAACATAATACCATCAAAGCATAGAGATCTACAATCATAAACAATATAGGATCAAATATATATTGACCATACAAATGCATATATCAATTCAATATTCAAAGACATACAAGAATATGGAGGAAAACTCAAATAACTTTATTGATAGAGGTAGTAGAAGAGAGGATTACAACCCATTGATCTGAACCAGCGCCATCCTCCCAGCTTGAAAGCCCTTCTTCACCTCATGAAAAGCTAGATCACCCAACACTATGACGTTCCACAAAGAAACCAACAACACTTCCTTACAAGATGCAAATTTCCAGCCTCTGGATCTCTAGGATGAGGGATCCATATATAGATGTTTGCAAGTGGGTGAGTCAGCTTCTAGGTTTTTGATTAGTGTCATTTATTTGATAGTTCTCAGTTCCACTTGGAGATTTCATGATCTCTTACTCATCCCTGGGTGAATTCAAAGAGGCAAGTGTCACATGAGAAGTTTATGGAAGATTCCATGATCATCCACCTTGCAAACTGTCTCTGCCATTTGTCTAATCTTGCCCATCGCACCCCATAGAAGGGATTTTTGGTATTCATCACACCCCCCGTGTGCATTAGGTGAGATGCATCGCACTTTGACCATGGAGCAGGTGAGACGGTCTAGTTTTTACCAGTTTTGAGAAGTTTTTCATGGAGAACTTCTGGGAGATGATGTAATCAGCTGACCTTGTTCCTTTAGGGTATGAAACAACACTTTTAGGGAATTAGAAGCACTTGGTTTATGGACATATAATATTGGGGTTGCAATGCCCAAATATGTCTATAATAGAAAGGGCACCATTAACTCTACCTGAAGCTTACCTACTATCCCTCCATCATTCATCTCCATCTCTAGCATCATTCTCAAGCTCCAAGCACAGTGAAATAGCTTAAGTTTCAAGGGGAGAAGCAGCTATAGGAGCTCGTGTAGGAATTCCTGTAGTGGTTGATCCCATAGAAGTCCAGCACCAACAACAAGGGAAAACATATATGAAGTTTTAAAAGGCACATGCCACTCACTCCAGCAAAGGAAGAACTTGCAAAAAAAACACAAAAACACATCAGTAAGCAGAGACATCATGCACGAAGGAAAATGAAGGCATGCAGCAGAGAAAGCCACAACACCTCACAGTTGATGGCAACAAATACACTTGGATCACAGGTAAGTAGCTAAGTCACTCCTCTATCTGCATTTATGTAATTAGGAATCGTTCTAAGGCAACGAGATGGTTGAAATCAAAATAGGGAAAGGTGGCTAGTTAACTTGGCCCCCTTCATTTAGTTGACTCCACTTAACCGAGTACCACCCACATGTGTGCACAGTCAACTCAAGCAAAATATGCGAAGGAAAGGTAGTGGGAGGAAGAGTTAACTCCGATGCAGTGATGAGGTGATGATTGCGAGGAGGGTCATGATGACCAAGCAAGTGGGGACCAACGGTCCTAATCTAGTCAACGTGCACCTTTCCATCTCAGCACTCATAACTAAGAACAACCATAACAGGTAATGAGCACTCCTCCCCATGCATTCCCACCACCTTTTCTTTAGTTTCTCCTCGTAACTCAGCCACACCACAGTATTCTTGTGTCCCCATAGCCTCGTATCCATCATCCTCCATTGATTTCCTCCATATTTTTTCTCTCGGTATTTTCTGCAGGAGCACCTATAGGAAATCTACAGGAGGGACAACGAGCTTCTACAGGAGGGGCAGTGAGCCATTTGAAGGGAGGAAATGAAATTTTTAGCACGAACTTTAGTCTGAAGAGGTAGGGTCCATGAATGCCTTGTGTTGAATATCAAAATATGAGAGAGTTAGGTTCAAATTGAAGATTAAATGAGTCTTTGAGAGGGTAGAAAAGCATAGAAAATTTTTCTGTTTAAAAAAAAAAACACAGTCCCCTCTTTTTTCCTATTTCACTCAAAATTCTTTGTCTCCACCTCCATATCTGGTTTGTCAAAAGGAGTACAGGCAGTATGATAGGGGGTTTATGAGAAAAGAGCCCACTAACTCCACTAGACTCCATGCACATCCTCAAGTGGTGGAAATATTTACAAGGGCAAACTGGATGAATTTCTTTGAGAAGTTTAGAGGGTTTGATGATGAAATTGCCCATGAATTTGCTATCTCTTTGGTCCCTCACACAAGAACTCATGCTACTGTAACCATTAGAGGCCTCTCCATTGAAATAACCCCTGAATTCATCAGTAGGGTCACTACCCTTCCTCTTGGGCTGCCTTGGAGTAAAGATGAGAAATCAATTGGCCAGGCTACCAAGAAGAAGTTTTTCCAAGATAATGAAACTCCTGTTGAAGAAAAAAAATGGAATTAAGAGGGCTAGTATACCATATCCCTAGGATAAGGTTAGCTACCAAGTAATAAAATACATTTCTTGTAAGGGGAGGTACAACATTGTTTATGGATATCATTTCAGAATCCTCCAAGAATTGAGATATGACATGGATACCCCAGCACATCAAAAGCTCAGTATCCCTTACTTTCTCCTTCAGTCCTTATTGACTCCAACACCAAGGTACAAGAAGGAAATTCATAGTAGCTAGCTCACCATGGCCTAATCAAAATCCTAGTAGAGGAAGCCCTCCATACCCTTACAATCCCTATAGCATGGGAAGTTTTCAGAAATATGACAATTGGGGATGACATCAAGGCATTAACCTATGATCTCAGTCCTGCTATCAGTGAGGAGGGAGAACAACAAGGAGGAGAAGATGAAGCCAGTGGTGACATAGCTGAGCAAGAGAGGAAGGAGGAAAGAAAATGAATAGAGGAGGGAAGAGTTGAAGAGACAGACTAGGAGGTAGAAAAAGAGACAGAGCAGGAGGAGGAAAAAGAGATAGAAGAGGGAGAAAATGAGGTAGGGAGGGTAGAGAAAGGAGAAGAGTCCCCTGAAACTTTGGAAAGAGAGGTAGTAGTTGCACTCATTGCCCTCGGTACACCAGTCAAGCAGAAGCAGAAGAGGAAAAGAAAAACCTCCATGTATTTTAGGGTGAGGAAGAGTACCAGAATTAATACAGGAAAACCTCAGCCCTCATCAAAGACTCCCATTGACATTGAAGATTCACCATCTGCCAACGTGAAAGAATCTCCTTCCAAGACACCCATAACCTATGAAAGGAGGACTACAAGATCTTCTACATGGAAGGGGAAGGCAATTCTACAAGACCCTAAAAAAGTCCTACAGGAGACACTGTCCAAACTACAAGAGACACAAAAACTTGAGGAAAAGATAGGAGGAAAGCCAAAGGTGAAAGAGGAAGCACAAGAGCTACAAGAACCTGACCCCCAGCCCAATCTTGACTCCTATTATAGACTAATTGAGGGAGGCAAGATAATCCCACAGAAATTTGCAATTCCACTATTTTTCGAATTGGAAAAAGAGAGAGTAAGAACACATAGGTGGATGCAGATAGCCAAGTCCAAAGGAGTTGAGGATATTGGCCACATGGAAGACAAACTCAGGGAAATGGACAGAGAATTGAGTGCTCTTAGAGACAGAGAAGCCATTACAAGAAGCCACCTTGAGAATGAAAATGAATTACTAAGGAGGCAGCTACAGGAGAAAGAGACTCATTTGGCATACATGGCCAGCTTATCCATTGAAGCATTACAATGCAGAACACCAGCCAAATCTTATGGCCTCTATCTGAAAGATCAATGGCTTCAATTCCAAATAAAAACTTTGGCACAAAGAGGCACAATGCCTTTCCAAGACTACAGGCAGTTCATGGATTTGTGTGACCAAAGCACCTCCGAGGACAAAGCAAAGATAGCAGAATTCTATCTAAACAACATGGCCCTCACAGACCTGAATGTGTGGGACCCCAGTGCCAAGCTAGGGGATATGCAACTGATGGCCATGGCATCATGGATGAACCATGAAGAATTGAGGGCAACATAAATGAAAAGATTGTTAATAAAAGAGTAGAATGAACCATTGATGATAAGAGCTGAGCCATAAGATCCTATGGCACTCATCAGCACACACAACCTACTTTCCAATGACCCTCAGATTGCCTCTAAATATCTAGCTAATAAGGAACAAACCATTACACACTTTGAAGATATGCTTAGGCTACTTGGGGATGACTATGTGCATGCATGCACGAGAAGATGGAATGCCCTACCCCACAGCTTGCAGATCAGAGAATACCATTCCCCCATGAGGCTGAGGGAGGCATTGAAAAGAGTGGCCATGTACAAGCACTCCATGCAAAGGCTAAAGGTCAACTGGATTGGCCTCAAACTGAGTCCTCCACTCATATTAGGCATCATTGAAGGTAGAAGAGAAGAAGAAGAGAAGGAGCAGTGGAAGGACATAGACAGAAAGGCATGATTTTATGAAGAACATGAAGATATCACATCAGAAGCTTGGAATGCTAGGGAGGCCACCAGGGCAATGAAATACCAAGAGATTGACTAGGTTGCTCAGAGGATGAGCAACACCTTCAGTAGGGGGTGATGATGAGCCTCATAAATGGGTAATTATATGGGCTCATTTTACTTCCTAACTTAGTCAAATCAACCATTCTCTTAGCTTATTGTATGATTTTCTGATTATATTTATGCTTATAGGGTGAGTTGAGTTAGTTATTATGCCATGCGATCTAACATGTATTTAATGCAGATTATTGATGATTTTCGAGGTCAAAGTCAAGGATCTAGTGGTCAAACTGCAGCAATAACTCGAAGTAGATAGAGGAGAGGACTTATAGGAGGGAATCCCCCTCATTTATTACTCCTCACTTCGAATTCCCCTTAATTTAGCTCGGAGTACAAGCAACTGAATCATGCACTAGAAGGTAGCCGAGCAAGTGGAAGATGATTGATAGTTATCTCGAGTTTTGGGAGCCAAGCCTGCCTAATTTTAAGGAAGATGTTGGTAGCTTCATATGTATAAGTAGAGAGGCCCAGGGCCTCACTAGGGTCGACTTTTTGCTTATGTAAACTCTGCTCAAATTTCAAGCTTACTATTTTGTGACAGTTTTATGTAATCTTGATATTTTTTGATAATGAAGGTGGAATCCGTTTTGAGCTAGCACTAAGTTACCTCAGAGGGCTGAAGCTCTTGGGTTAGGGCCCAATCCAAGCATCCAAGCTTCTCTTCAATACTATTTGTATGCTTTACTTCAGTTTGTATATTAGTTTGCTGTTAGATATATTTCTCTTATGGTTAAGAATAGGTTGATTTTGATGATTTAGTAGTTTTCTTCCATTTGTGCTTTCTGTAGTAGGTTAAGCAGTGATCAGAGAATATTTAAAGGGCTAGAAATAGTTCCTTGGCCTCTGTTCCTCCCTTTGGGACCATGATTTGAGGCAAAGACTCTCTTGCTGCTCCAAAAACATAGATTTTCCTCATTCCTAGGACTTCTAGTATTTGAAGCTCTCTAGTAAGTTGATAGTCCAGTTTTTCTTTGCTTTAGATCTTATTTAACATATTCACTTCTTGATTTGCAATATTCCTTCTGCATGCTTTCCTTTCTTACAGCATTTCCCAACATTTCCTTCTATGCATCATAGTTTAGGCCATTTTAATGCAAAACTCTGTTTTTCCTAGTATGCACTCATTCCATTGGTTGTTTGATTTTCTTGGTTGACTGTCAGTTTATATGTAGTAGATCTCTTCCAACAGTAGGCCAGCTTACCAGAAATCACACCCTCCAACTGATCCATTCCCTCTAGGTCTCCCAAACCTCACCTCAATTCTGCCCTAATATCCTTCATTTTTCATAGAACTTCTTCCTCTGTCCTTGAGCAAATACAATCATCTTTCTCTCTCCTGGTGATTCATGGTAGAACTTAGGCACCCTAAAACCTCATTCCAACCTTCATCCACCATTTCCACCCACTCTCACACCCTAAAAATAGCAAAAATTGCTCTCGGCCTCCTCCTGTAGGCCTCTTGTAGTTTCCTTGTTTTCCTCCTGTAGTTTTCCTGTGTCCTCCTGTAGTTTTTCTTGTAGGATTTCTTTTGAAGGTTGAGTGGGGGAAAAGCCTCCAGAAGGCCACCTAAGACCCCCTAGGACCCATCCACACCATCCTACAACCTCCCAAGCTCCAAAACTGCCCTCTAACACCACATGTTCGCTGCCACACTCACACACAATAAATTAGATGCATGTTAAATTCACATAAAAACACATAAAAATCCAAAAATATGTTTTTTGCTTATTTACTTCCAGAAATAGCATGGTTAGATGTTGCTTATTTCCTTGAGTAGGTAATGGAATTTCTTTCATGATTTTCATAATGCTTTTGACAAAAATAGAATTAGCTTGTTAATTAGGGTTTACTAGGTTTTGCTTTACATTCTAGTCTTTCTCCTTTTTGTAGTTAGAATAGCATCTTTAGAGTAATATTTCTTTCCTTTCATCACACATAGAGCTTCTTCTAAAATCTATAGAAGTTGGCTTGAGCTCCTAGTGATCTTGCGTCGGCTGACCAAGTGACAACTTGCAGTGAGAACTAGTACTTGTGCATATAGCACCGATGCTTCCAAGTTTGTTACGAACTACCGAGTTGATAAAAGTAAAGTTGGAAGCCCAGGAGTTGCAGCATTCTTGCTGCAATACTGGCACTCACCAATGGTCCTATTTCATTTTTTAATGAGGTTGACACGGTAAAAGAACTATCCTCGTGGGAACTATTTCATTTTTTACCGAGATTAACATAGTAAAAGAACCATCCTCGTATCCTTGGTTCACAACTCATAAGAGGTCATGAAGGAGAGATCTAGTTCCAATGCCCCCAGAACATGATGTACAACATCACTGAATTGTTCGTCAGTTGATGTGGGTATGGAACAGGTTGCCACATAGTTAACTTGTGGCGGGGATGATACCATTGGTACAAAAGGACCATTTAGGGAAGATGGTTGACTGGGAGCCATATTTGGACTAGGAAATGAAAGTTGGTCAACAGTGACTATTTTGCCTTCGTACGGGAAAAAAATCACTCGAAAGAGTGTTGAAACAATAGCTCCCATGTCATAAAAATAGTCCTACCCAAGAAGTAAATTGTAATCTAAAGGGCCTGGGACTACCATCACATTCAGATAAATGATTTTTCCTCCCAAAGTAATAGGCAATTGAGGAAGGATCCCTAATGGTTGATTGGTTCCTCTGTTAACCAACAGATTCTAGGTAACTGGCATAAGTGGCGGTAAACCAAGTGCTTTCCGAGTAGTTAAGGAAAGGATACTCACAAATGCACCTTCATCTATAATAGTGCAAGATACAATCATATTAAAAACTTGTACTATGATCTCGAAAGGCACATAAGAAGGAAGACAAAATCCAGCTAGTCGATTCCAATCAAAGGAAGTGACCAGACTACTTGGGGAGAATTAACCCCTTGAGTTACGAGAGTGGGAGGATTTTCCTCCTGTCCTGATGGAACAGGAGGACTTCCCCCAAGCTCATTAGAATATGAAGAAACAAAAAGAACTTGAGTTGTATCATATTCACTCTCTTCGGGAAAGGTACAATTAGCTGAAGGTGAAATTGGGTCAATTTACCTTGACTTGTTGATTTGGGTCAAGTATAGACTCATAGGATTCACTTTCAGAGAGAGTGGCTTTGACCGATGGTTGATTTGAGTCAGTAAATTCATCAAATAGTGAAGGATTTAGGGAGAGTTTCCTGTAACCAGATGGAAGTACTGCGGTGAAGCAGGACGGTTATCCAACACTTTTTTCACTTCATCCAGATAGGGACAAAGGTGAATGGGGTGATTCCCTTCTATTTCCTTGAACTTTACTACCACTAGTTGATGTTGTGTCACCAGCATGGTCTCGAGAATTTAATGACATAGGATGATGTGAACGAGAAGACCATTCTCTTAAGATTCGAGGAATATCAGGACAATTTTGAAGAAGATGGTCTCTCGCACAAAGTTTGCATGGATATCAAACTTTGTGAGGATTGACAGATGATTTCTCATTAGATGTTGCATTCAAAACGATGGTTGCTTGGTTTCCCCTCTGCTGAATTTGCTTCTTCTTCTTCTTCTTCCCTTTCTTCTTCTTCTTAGCCTCCTAATTACTAGTACCAATACTTTCACCAGGCGAAGAGGAAGAAGGGGAGGAAGAAACAACTGAGGAAGAAGGCAAAGGGTCAACTTTAGGATCAACTGGAGATTGATTTTGTCCAGTTGGAGGAATACTTGATTACAGAGAAATCACGACATTTTGAACCAAGGAGGTTGAAAACAACCATACTGGCAAGCCAATGGTAAATACCAGAAGGGCCAATGTAGCCATATATGGAGCACCAATATTTCCAAAATGCGGAAAAGGACTAGGATTCCCATCAAAAGGAATTCCTTGCTCAGTGGACTCCGGATTTGTTGCCATATGTTTAAATTTAAGATAAACTAAGGAGTGAGCGTGGAGGATGTTATCCACGGTAAATTAATTTTATTTTAATCAAAGTAACATAACAAAACAAAAGAGGGATAATCTACGGAAAAGGTTTACCAAGCAACTGTGAACTGTAGAATACCTCTTGGCGAACCAAGAAGTATAGGCAGGCAATCTCCCCGAATACTGTGTTCGGTGTATCTCAGTGTACAAGGCAGCCGACCTGGTTACCTAAGGATGGATGGAAACCTAGTGTTGTCCTTCCATATATACCTGAAAGCATGTAGAGGCCCAATCTGTATAAGCGTTGTCTAATGCAAAACCACATAGTGAGAGCATTCCCATATACTTTACGTACTGTAACATCGTCCTATGTACCCGAAGGTACGTGGGCGAGCTATGATATACTCATGTACATGGAATGAGGTATCAAACTTGGGATGTATTGCAGACAATTTAGCAACAACTGCTTTGTTTTACGACGCCAGAGCACGTCTCTAGCCTAGAACCACTAAATGTTCTCGTTAATGAAAATGCTCCATTAGGTAAATTAATGTTTATTTTAAGTTGATCTTGCTTAGGAATTTTCCTTTCAAGTTCACCATGTGATGTATTCTAAAATTCCTAGGAATGCAACTATCATTATAAGCATTTTTTCCATTCAATTTAACGATGAAAATCCTAGCTACTTAGGGATAGGGCAATCAGTGTCCTTTTGCTAAAAGAGCAAAGAGCACAATCTAAATGCAAATTCCCTACACTATTCCTATCAGCACACACAAACTTTTTCAATGCAACATGCATGTATTTCTTTTCAATTTCCCTTAATGTGAATGAACAAAAAGGAAAACTAATGCACAATCAATCAATAAACTCTTTTCATAAAAATGACGATTTTGCGACAATTTCTTTTCAAGGAAAGGAAGACTTTATGACAATTTCGTTTTCAAAGAAATAAGAAATTATGACAATTTCAACAAAAAGACTAATCATATGCACACATCAATCAATCGATCTTTCATGAATGAAGACTTTACGACAATTCAATTTTCAAAGGAAAAGACGATTTTATGACACTTTCTTTCGACAAAGATCAATCGACCAAAAAAAAACTTTCGGCTATAGATTGAAAATGACAAAGTAAATACATAAGAAACATTTATCAATCCTAGTCTAAGTAGGGCCAGCTAAGGAGATGAAAATCTATTTTTAGAGACAAGACATCATTAACATTCAACAAATCATTCAAACAAGAGAAAATTGGCGAAAAAATTCAGCTCCTAGATGGGAAACTAACCCTTAAGGGATTAGTGCAGGCTGCAGTGAGAGATAGCGCGCTTCACTGCACTGGATCTATGTAGGAAGTTAATTGCAGCGCACTGTGTCCTTCACTGGGCTGCGCTGGTGACAGTAAGCCATTTTTGAAGGCAATTTGACACAGTTTTGACTCATTTTTCAATGAAATAATACTGAAATTCAATCAACGACCACAAGTACAGTATGTAAAAATATCTTAAGAGGCTGATAAGCTACTAAGATGGATAATCGATCCCCAGGGGAGCTGCCAATTTGTTTTGGGAAGTTTTAGTGTCTATGGATAAATGCCTAAACCCCTAGCTTAGTAGCTAAGTCTAGAACAATAGTGCAAAGCATTCTCTACTTTTTCTATAACCAATAGATTAAATAAGACTGTAAAGAAGCTACCTGAAGTTTTTTCTTACTCCTTATCTCCCTTGACTAATTCTATCTTTCCTTTCCATACTTAATTCGCTTGAAAAGTACCTACACATAGACATAAGACAAAAACCGATCAAAGCATATGATGATGATCTATTGATTAAACATAAAATGGAATCAAGTGCATAATACACATATGAAAGCATCAATAAACAATACAAACATATGGAAATAGCTTTGAACACTTTATTAGTAAAAGGAAGAGTTACAACCCAATTTGCTTGATTCAGTGCCACTCCTCCAGTTCAATCCCATTCTCTCCTCATGACAAGCAAGACATTTTGACATCATTACAATACTTGAAACCAACATCATTACAATACTTGAAACCAACTCAAGTCTCATACTAACAACATCTCCCTATAATTCAATGATTTCCAGCCCCTGATCACTTAGATGAGTGGTCTTTTTATAGGTGAATGAAGGAAGTTATGCCATAAATGGTGATAATGAATGCCCTCCCAAACTTAGTATTTAGTTCCATGGAGGAAAGGATAAAGGGATTGATGTTCCTTAACTTCCTCCCTCATCCAATTTCAAGTCCACGGGAGTGGATAGCCTTGGGAAACTTTTAGAAGCATCCTATGGATAAGAATATTCCAAATCCCAATGCATATTTCGCTCAAATTCGCCCAGCGCAGGCCAAAGAGGGCTCAAGTGCGCTGCAAGGCACCCTAACAGTGTACTGGATTGCACTTCATTGCACCCTGATAAAGGCCTGCCTGCACTAATCTTCTTAGATGCAGGTTTTGGATGATTTCAGTCATGGAATCTCTTGGGAAGGAGGCATTCTGATGGTTGACTTCATTAGGGCATGTAACAACTGAATTAGGGTTTGAAGGGCCCTAATAGTATTGATCTGTAAGTTAGGGTTGATGTGCCCAAATGGATCTGTAACACCAGTGCAAACTATCTCAATCAAGAATTGTTGTCTGTAAAGGATGCTTGAAAGAATGATGGAAGTAATCTAAATATTATTCATTAACATGCTCAATTATTGCACAAATATCCTTTTTCAGAAGGAGGCCATGTTTTGACAAGCTATCAACAACTTGGTTCATTTCCCTGTAAATATGTGAGCATGTAAACATAGTGAAAGAATCAATAATATGTTTTATATCCTTAAGAATAGGTAATAATAAAATATTCCTACACACAATAATGTTTTTGAGCCAATTAATAGATAACAAAGAGTCCTTGAATATATGTAAGTGAGTGCAACTGTTCTTTTTGTCGAACAAAAGAATTTTTTTGCATGCAAGTAATTCCACTTGATTATTAGTCCCGAGACCCAAACCCATTTTTACTTTGAAACTGTGATCCTCAGAGAGGAAAAAAATAAAAACACCTCCACTATTATGTCCATTATTGATTAAGGCACCATAAAAAGGATCCCATGGCTTAGAGTAATCTATTTTTTCTAGGGTGATTTTTCTTGGCGCAGTAACACCTTTTTCTTGTGGATAATAACTTAAAATGGCCAACACTTCATCAACAATGTGCACGAGGATCAATATTCTGTCTTGGAAAATAACCATGTTCGTTTCCAGCCATATCCCCAACAAATGACGAGGGGAAAGGATTTAAATGAGCAACAATTGCAATTAATTTGAACGTCACGAAAACTAGGTAGCCTTTAAGTCCACCCATACCAAAGGGATAGAGTGATTCAGTGCAGAATTACATAAATTCCATGCCTATTTAAATAAAGGGCAATACATGAATACATGAACAACATTTCCCCCCTCATTTTGACATAAAGAGCACTAGCCAGGCCCGAACATAAACCTTTGTAAAATGTCCCAAGTAAGGTCCTTCTTCATCATAAGACACCACATGAATAATTTTTATTTAGGGGGGTATTTTTCTTTCTGTATCGCCCTCCACCACCATATTCCCCCTCCTCCACATTGTCAGCCATAAGAAAAATAAAACCTAACTTTGAAGTGTAGGATCCAGAAGGAGAGATACTCTATGTGAGTTCATCAAATTTGTCAGTCAATATGATATGGTTGTTCGAGAGGGATTGTAAGTATTCCTACCAAGAAATATGATATTCCTCCTCTAGGTTGAGGTCCTCAAATGATAACCAACCCTACCACCAAATAGAAGAAAGATCATGATCTGCAATAAGTGCCAACTTACTAAAGCCTATGTCTCTAAGAAGATTATTTAGGGTGGGGGGAAACAAGTGATTTATTCCATTACTAGGACAGGGATCAATGCATGCCTTATTCTATTTCCTCTACTTTCCTATGATTTCAAATGATTTTATAATTTCCCTCCAAAGATTATTCAGCCTTCTTAACAATTCTTCTAAATAATTAGGAGTAATATATTTTTGGCAGATCACTGACATCCATAGACTTTGAGTTGAGATTAGGTGCCAACAACATTACGAATAAGGCTTTCAAAAAAATGGAATAAGTTCTTTAATCCCCATCCCCCCAAGGATTTTGGTTTTGTAATGGAGTCCCATTTTATCCAAGGAAGCACCCCTGACACTTTATTACCATCCCATAGAAAAATAGAGCATATACGCTTGAACTTCTTCAAACACATTTAGTAATCCATGATAGATACAACCAATTTACCATAATATCTTCTAATACCGATTTTATGAGGATCATGAGGCCAACTCTGGACAACCACCTGTGGGTCCAATTGTTCAAGTTCTTTTCACCTTTGCAACGAGCCAAGTCTAGCCCATTTTGCGGTAACAATTTTGTTTCAACAGGAAACCTAAGTATTTTAAACCTAACTCCAATGACTTTGAGTTGTAGGGAAGAATTTGGGATATTTGATGAAGCTCAACTTCAGAAAGATTGTGATGAGATATGGAAAATTTATGGGAATTAATGGACATATTAGTGGTGCACCAAAAAAGAGATAGGATCTCCACAAGAACCACAATCTCCCTGTTAGCGCTCAAATCTGCCTTAGGCTGAAATAAGGCAAGACTCAAGGCCACATCAAACCACGCTCAGCCTTGTAGCTAGCCCTACGAGGACAGGAGAGGGCTCTCTCCGGGTCAAACTCAGCAAAATATAATCGAAAAGGCTCAAGATGACCAAATTGATGACTGATTTTAGGCTAGGTATTAAGTACAAAGAGTTTAGGATTGATTTTTTATGTTTTTGTTGAAATCAAGGGAAAGGCAATTTTGGGTGCGGGGATGAGCACAGTTTTTTGCAGAGGTCCACTTGGGGCAAGATAAGAATTTTTTTGATGCCTTAAAGCAAGTGAAATGGATAGATCAGACCGGTGAGAGGCTAATGAGAGCAAGAGGTCTCAAGGATTCTCCTTAAACTGAAGAAAACATAGAATATTAAACAAATTTAAAGGCAGAGCATGGCAGTTTCATGGATTCTACCTTAACACTTCATTTGCTTAATAAGAGAAGATTCAATAAAGATAATGATGCACATACATAACTTACAAGAACTGAAAGAAACACACCATCAAGACATAAATCCACATGGATCCCAAGTAGTGCTGCAAAAACCTGGTCTTCCTTTGCCAAATTGCTGATAAAATATGTACAATATAGTCTCAAAACTATCCCAAGAGTCCAACCCCTGCTACTAAATGAAAAAGTACATATATAGACCAAGTCAAACCATTTCCTAACCTCTAGGGGTCGATCTCCTCCTTCTAGGAGCTATTTCAACCAATTCTAAACTGAGCACTACAAACTAGGCAATCAAAACAACTTGCCTCTATAAACTTGGAAACCAATTCATTCATTAATTTTTTACCATTTTATGAATGAATCTTCTAGAATAGGTAAAAGAGCCATGTCAATCATGAAATTACATTAATTTACATCAAAAATGGTGAAAAATCCCATGAAAATTCAAGACTGATCAAAAGCTACGTTGTCCTGAGCTGAAAGTGAAAAATTGGCCAATTTCCCCTACGTGTAGCGTGCCATTTCTCTACGCGTAGCGCGCCTTTCGGGCCAAGTTTGAGGTACTTCCCGTCATCCAAATGAGGCACAAGTGGGCTTGTTAAAAAGGTATGGATGTCTACTTTCTATCCCAAGTCGAATTTTTTAATTTGGTGGCCATTTTTCCCTCCAAAATTGCAATCGACCAAGACTACTTCCTGTGTATCCAAAAAGTGGCAGAAGGTCATTTTTTGCTTGTCTTTTGACCTTTTGGGGGCTCAAATCTCCATGAAATTTCTTGGCCATTACTAAGAAACTGTATTTGGTCATGAAAAATACAAAAATGAAAAATTTTCTTGAAATGGACCTCCCCAACGAAAGCGTAGCGCCCGGCGCGCTACGCGTTGAGCCAAAACCCCAACGCATAGCGCCCCTGAGCCCTACGCGTAGTGCGACTTCCAGATGCTTTTTGGAGGCCTTCCTGGTGTCTAAATTGAGCGTAGGATAGGTCATTAGAAGGGTCTCTGAGTCTAAATTCCAACCCAAGTGGAATTGTTCAATTTGGAGTTCATTTGCCTTGTCAAAAATAAAATATCCCAAGAATGGTCAAAATGTGCCAAATGAGGCTACCTCAAGGCAGAGTGTTGTTGTAGTCAATGTTTGAATGCCTTCCTCAACTCCAAATTGAGCTCATGATAGCTCATTGGAAATAAATTGGTGTCTAGTTATCATTTGACTCATCAAGAAAGTCATTTAGCCAACCAGGCGAAGAGAAAATTTGATTTTCCCAAGGTCACTTCAGAGGTGCATTCGATTCTCTTGAGGCAGCGGTGTTTTTTACATTTCTCTAAAACCATGACACATGTGTAAACAGTAAAGGAGTTTTTTCTTCATTGGCATGTTTTCGACAAAAACCTCTCTCAGTTTTCCCAAATTCATCTTTGATTGCTCAGAAACATCATTTGAGTAAAACCTATCCCGATGTGTGGAACAAGAGATTTCGTCGAAATGAAGCGAAATGAAGGGGATAGTAGGCTTCTAAATTCTTGAGGAAATTTTGGGGATTAGGGATGGATTTTAGGAAGTATGGGAAAGTGGAATCTCAGAGATTGAGTGAGGGGAAGGGGTCCAAAAAGGAAAAAAACAGGCTCAACCTAGAAAATTGCCAAGATGTAGCAAGAAACTAGGGTTTGTGAAAAAATGAGGAATTTGGGGAATCTCAGTGATGGGAAGTGTTTGATAAGGTATATTAAGGATAGGGGAAGGTGTATGAACATCTGGATACAAGTTCTGCTAATGATTTGACCGCCCAAGAGAAATTACCTCCAAAACTATAAGAGAGGGAAATGACTTTGCTTGGGCGCAACTGAAGCATGAACAAGGTGTAAAATGACTCATTAGACACTAACATGATAATGAAAACCATATGAATGATGATAGAATCAGCCGAATGATGACATGGAACGACATTTGGACAACTTTAGAAGGAGTGAAAGCAAACCCTAGACCTAAAGCCTAGTGAACAAATTTTGCTTGAAGACTCTTTGAAATGAAAAAATTTGAACTGGACACTCTGAGACCACTTTGTAAGAGCATATTTGATCACTGGAGGAAGGCTGGAAAGGCTGACACTAACATTGGCTCCAATGGGGATGGTAGCTCCTTGGAGGTGCCAAGAACGACAGATCTTTGGGAGAGCAGACCAGTGCCTTCATCCATTGGGCTATGGAGTCGTTATTTGAATGGATAACAAAAAAAATTTGACACATTTATTAAATGAAAACTTGACTGAAAACTGACTAAAACTTGACTCAAACCGACTCAATGGCAAACTGAAATAATGGAAAAAACTTGACTCTAACAAACGAACTCAAGACCTGAACTTAAAAGTTAAAACTTGATGGTAGTACATAACCACCTATGTTTCTTACAAGACAACATACCATCAAACTATATCATAATGCCAATGTAACCAATCAAGCAGATGCCTTCTTGATTGATTCTCCTAATCAGATCTCATGATCAAAAATAGATACTGGTAACATGGTATCCAAAAACATAGTTGACCTTGATTATTGGGAATCCTCTAGTGCAAAATTTCCTGAGCATCTTGATGGGAATCCTCTAGGTTCTCTTCATGTTGCTGAAATGGATTTTCATACAGGGCCTCCATGATCTCTTCATCCATGAAATTATCATCTTCATAATATTTCTCAAGGATTTCAATAAAACTATAGGCATGCTTGCAACAGTCTTGAACTAAATTTAATGATGGATAAGATGCTTGATATCTTTCAATGAGCATAGCATGGAAATCCTTTAAACTGTAAATACAAGCAGGCGGCAAACTTTCATACCATGATTGGCCTTTACCTTCCAGAGTGGCCAAGAATATCTTCATCAAGAAGTCTTCAAGAAAATCAACCTTCAACTTGCGAATATGCATGTGAAATCTGACCAAATGTAAAGCAGCATCCTTCCTATCATCATCTTTAAATGTAGGTAGATTCCTTGACCAATCTACCTTCGGAATTTTGTTTGGGAAACCTGGAATGTGATCCCGGCTCATGGGAGCGTATCATATTGCAACCCGTTCCATATTGAAAAGCTTAAATCTACTGATCTTTCTGCAGTGAAGTCACCATGAAGCATTGATTTTTGGATTTTTCAGTGAATGGAGTCGCCAGGGAAATGATCTCAGCCTTCTTATGTCTGATCGTTGTTCACCATCAACCATCAGATTTGAACTTGATACAGGTACTGGGGCAATTTATAAGTTAAGCATTACGATTACAAGCTAGACCGGAGATCGACTGAAGCAGTGTTTATCTACTATGCACTCGCAGAACAATGTGCAGTTAGAAAGCTACCTGGAGTGACTTCAGACTCCGTCTGTAGCTATAAATCAAATAACACTAGCAAGAAAACCAGTTTTCCCCAGTATGGTCGCCACTATGTTAGCGCTCAAATCTGCCTTAGGCTGAAATTAGGCAAGACTCAAGGCCACATCAAACCAGTTCTTTCCTAGTATGGTCGCCACTATGTTAGCACTCAAATCCACCTTAGGCTGAAATAAGGCAAGACTCAAGGCCACATCAGACCACGCTCAACCTCGTAGCTAGCCCTACGAGGATAGGAGAGGGCTCTCTCCAGCTCAAACTCAGCAAAATATATTCAAAAAGGCTTGAGATGACCAAATTGATGACTGATTTTAGGCTAGGTATTTAGCACAAAAGGTTTAGGATTGATTTTTTATGATTTTGTTGAAGTCAAGGGAAAGGCAAATTTGGGTGCGGGGATGAGGCACAGTTTTTGCAGAGATCCACTTGGGGCAAGATAAGAAATTGTTTTTATGCCTTAAAGCAAGTGAGATGGATAGATCAGATCGGTGAGAGGCTAAGGAGAGCAAGAAATCTCAAGGATTCTCCTTAAACTAAAGAAAACATAGAATATTAAACAAATTTAAAGGCAGAGCATGGCAATTTCATGGATTCTACCTGAACACTTCATTTTCTTAATAAGAGAATATTCAATAAAGATAATGATGCACATACATAACTTACAAGAACTGAAAGAAACACACCATCAAGACATAAAGCCACATGGATCCCAAGTAGTGCTACAAAACCCTGGTCTTTCCTTTGCCAAATTGCTAATAAAATATGTACAATATAGTCTCAAACTATCCCAAGAGTCCAACCTCTGCTACTGAATGAAAAATTACATATATAGACCAAGCCAAACCATTCCCTAACCTCTAGGGGTCGAGCTCCTCCTTCTAGGAGCTATTTCAATCAATTCTAAACTGAGCACTACAAAGTAGGCAATCAAAACAACTTGCCTCGATAAACTTGGAAACCAATTCATTCATTAATTTTTTGCTATTTTATGAATGAATCTTCTAGAATAGGTAAAAAGTGTCATTTCATCATGAAAATACATTAGTTACATCAAAGAGGGTGAAAAATCCCATGAAAAGTCAAAACTGGTCAAAAGCTGCGTTGTCTTGAGCTGAAGGTGCAAATCTGGCCAATTTCCCCAACGCGTAGTGTGCCATTTCTCTACGCGCAGTGCGCCTTTCAAGCCCATTTTGAGGTACTTTCTGGCATCCAAATGTGGCACCAGTGGGATTTTTGGAAAGGTGTGAATGTCTACTTTCCATCCCAAGTGGAATTGTTCAATTTGGTGGCCATGTTCCCCTCCAAAATTGCACTCTCCCAAGACTGCTTCCTGTGTGTCCAAAAAGTGGCAGAAGGTCATTTTTTGCTTGTTTTTTTACCTTTTGGGGGCTCAAATATTCATGAAATTTCTTGGCCATGACTGAGAAGCTGTATTTTGTCATGAAAAATCCAAAAATGCAAACGTTTCCTGAATTGGACCTCCCCAACGAAAGCGTAGCGCCCGGCGCGCTACGCGTTGGGAGCAAAAACTTGTTTTTGACAAAAATTTTCAAAAATGACCAGAATTGCTCCAATTTGTCTGAATTTTGAGCTAGGGGTGTATCATTGAGTGCCATGCTCCCTCAAGGTGGCATCGGCAAAAATCTGAAGTGGATCGGGCCTTTTCCTCCGTTTTAGTGCCTTGGCCAATCGTCTCTTGAGAACCTTCATTTTTGCCTTGCACACATGGATGCGGGCCCAATAATGATTTTTCATGTGGTGGAGCATATATTTGTCTCTATTGGCTTTAGCCAAAAACTTTTCCAAGTGAGTGTTCACCCGAATGAGCATAGATTCCCGATCTATAGGTGTCAAATCACCGGGTCTCCTACGGGCCAATTCCCGGTCTTCACGAATCTTCCGCTGCTCATAAAGCTCGTGCTCATCTTGCAAAACCAAAACTAGCCATGGAGGAGAGGCCTACGTGAAATTTTCTTGAGAGAAAAGAGGATTTGGTAGCTTGCTGGATGTTTATTGGGCAAAAAACCAAACGCGTCGCACACCTTGCCCAACGCGTAGCACCCCTCTGACGCGTAGCGCACGTGTAAAATTACACCTAAAAAAGTTCCCTGGCGCGTAGCGCGCACCCAACGCGTAGCACACTCTTCCTGACGCGTAACGCGCCTCTCCTGACATCCCAATTGAGCTAATGATAGTGCGTTGGAAATTTCTTTGAGTCTACTTTCCAACCCAAGTGGAATTTTTCAATTTGGAGTTCATTTGCCTTGTCAAAAATCAAATCTCCCAAGACTGGTCAAAATGTGCCAAATAAGGCTGCCTCAAGGCAGAGTGCTATTGCAGTCAACTTTTGAATTCCTTCCTCAACTCCCAATTGAGCTCATGATATCTCATTGGAAAGCTCTTTGTGTCTAGTTAACATGTGAATCAACAAGAAAGTCATTTGGGCAACCAAGCTAGGAGAAAACTTGATTTTCCCAAGGTCACTTCAGAGGTGCATTCGATTCTCCCGAGGCAACGATATTTTTGACATTTCTCTAAAACCATGACATCTGTGTAAAAAGTGAAGGATTTTTTTCTTCCTTGGCATGTTGTGGACAAAAACCTCTCTTAGTTTTCCAAAATTCATCTTTGATTGCTCTGAAACACCTTTTGAGTGAAACTTATCCCGATGTGTGAAACAAGGAATTTTGTGGAAATGAAGTGAAATGAAAGGGATAAGAGGCTTCTAAATTCTTGGGGAAATTTTTGGAAGTAGGGAGGGATGTTAGGAAGCAGGGGAAAGTGGAATTGTGGAGATCAAGTGAGGGGAAGGGGTCCAAATGGGCAAAACACAGGCCTAGCCTAGAAAATTGCCAAGTTGTGGCAAGAAACTAGGGTTTGTGCAAAAAAGAGGAATTTGGGGGATTTCAGTGATGGGAAGTGTTTGATAAGGTACATGAAAGATAGGGGAAGCTGTATGAACATCTGGATATATGTTTTGCCAATGATTTGACCGTCCAAGAGAAATTTCCTTCAAAACCCTAGGAGAGGGAAATGACCTTACCTAGGCGCAATTGAAGCATGAAAGAGGTGTAAAATGACTCATTAGACATTGACATGATAATGAAAACCCTATGAATGATGATAGACTCAGCTAAATAGTGACATAGACCGAAATTTGGACAAATTTAGAAGGAGTGAAAGCAAACCCTAGACCTAATGCCTAGTGACCAAATTTTGCTTGAAGACTCTTTGAAATGACAAAATTTGACCTGGACACTCTGAGACCACTTTGTAAGAGCATATTTGATCACTGGAGGAAGGATGGAAAGGCTGACACTAACATTGGCTCCAATGGGGATGGTAGCTCCTTGGAGGTGCCAAGAACCGCATATCTCTGTAAGAGCTAGACAGTGCCTTCATCCATTGGGCGATGGAGTCATTATTTTGAATGGATAACACAAAACCTTTAACATGTTTATTGAATGAAAACTTGACTGAAAACTGACTGAAACTTAACTAAAACTTGACTCAAACTGACTCGATGACAAATTTGAAATGATGGAAAAAACTTGACTCTAACAAACTAACTCATGACCTGAATTTAAAACATAAAACTTGATGGCAGTACATAACCGCCTATGTTTCTTACAAGAAAACATACCATCAAACTATATCATAATGCCAATGTAACCAATCAAGCAGATGCCTTCTTGATTGATTCTCCCAATCAGATCTCATGATCAACAATAGATTCTGGTAACTGGGTATCCAAAAACATAGCTGACCATGATCTCCTTCATCACTGAACACAGCAATAATCACTTTCACTTCTGACTGTAACAAAACTACCATTGGATCCTGAAAAACATGAAGATTTGCCAGTGCCACCTCCTGCTGAAATATCAAGGTGTCCTTTGTTTCAAATTTTGATCTGCCTTCATCATGTGTTTCGGTAAAAGTATGCTCATGGGCTTCAAAAAACTCTGAACAGGTAGATGAGCATATCTCCTCTTGTAAAAACATTTCAACACATGAAACATATGAAGAATCTGAAAGGTAATCATGTATGCTATGATCTTTTGTAGTCTGACAATATGGTAGGTCATCTTCATATGATACCACAACCAAATTATCAAGTTCCTTATTACATTCTTCAATCATAAGGAAAGAAACTTCAACTCATTCTTGAAGTGCAAAAATGACATTTCTATCATCTACCATAAATTCATCCAAAGGAACATTTTCACTTACTTGAATGAAGATCTCATCTTGCTTTTCATGAACTGACTGAAATTACCTCCTCATGCAGGCTCTGTTCTGATGGCATGAGAACATTTGGATCAAAAACTTTGTCTATGATCTCAACAACAAAACTCTCCTTTTTAGGATTTAGCACAAAGTATGCTTGGTCATCACAATCTGAATCTAGAACTGAAGTAGTTGTCTTGACTTTATCACATTCTGAAATTGAAACTTGACTTTCATGCATATTGTCTTCTTCTGTGGGTAGATTTGAAATGTCATTCTCCCTTTCATCATTTTCAGCCATATGGCACTCTTCAACCTGTTGATCTTGATTCTGCTGCAAAATTTCCTGAGCATCTTGATGGGAATCCTCTAGGTTCTCTTCATGTTGCTGAAATGGTTTCTCATACAGTGCTTCCATGATCTCGTCATCCATAAAATTATCATCTTCATAATATTTCTCAACGCTTTCAATAAAAGTAGAAGCATGTTTGCAACAGTCATGAACTAAATTTAATGATGGATAAGACGCTTGATATCTTTCAATGAACAAGGCATGAAAATATTTTAAACAGTAAATACAAGCAGGCGGCAAAATTTCATACCAAGATTGGACTTCGCCTTCGAGAGTGGCCAAGAATATCTTCATCAAGCAATCTTCAGGAAAATCAACCTTCAACTTGCAAATATGCATATGAAATCTGATCAAATGTAAAGTAGCATCTTTCTTACCATCATTGTTAAACGTAGGTAGATTCCTTGACCAATCTACCTTGGGCATCTTATTCAGAAAACCTCAAATGTGATCTTGACTCATGGGAGCATATCTTCTCATGATTCGATCCATCTTGAGAATCTCACAGCTACTGATCTCCCTGCAGTGAAGTCACCATGAAGCATCGATTTCTAGATTGTTCAGTGAATGGAGTCTCCAGGTGAATGATCTCAGCCTTTTGATGTCTGACCGTTGTTCACCATCAACCATCAGATCTGAACTTGATACATGTACTGGAGCAATTTATAAGTTAAGTGTTACAATTACAAGCTAGACCAGAGATCGACTGAAGCAGCGTTTATCTACTAAGCACTCGCAGAGCAAGAGCAGTTCGAAGGCTACCTGGCGTGACTTCAGACTCCGTCTGTGGCTATAAATCAAATAACACTAACAAGTGAACCAGTTCTTCCCCAGTATGGTCGCCACTATGTTAGCGCTCAAATCCGCCTTAGGCTGAAATAAGGCAAGACTGAAGGCCACATCAAACCACGCTCAACCTCGTAGCTAGCCCTACGAGGACAGGAGAGGGCTCTCTCCGGGTCAAACTCATCAAAAGATATTCGAAAAGGCTCGAGATGACTGAATTGATGACTGATTTTAGGCTAGGTATTAAGTACAAAGAGTTTAGGATTGATTTTTTATGATTTTGTTGAAATCAAGGGAAAGGCAATTTTGGGTGCGGGGATGAGGCACAGTTTTTGCAGAGGTCCACCTGGGGCAAGATAAGCAATTGTTTTGATACCTTAAAGTAAGTGAGATGGATAGATCAGACTGGTGAGAGGCTAAGGAGAGCAATAGGTCTCAAGAATTCTCCTTAAACTGAAGAAAACATAGAATATTAAACAAATTTAAAGGCAGAGCATGGTAATTTCATGGATTCTACCTTAACACTTCATTTGCTTAATAAGAGAATATTCAATAAAGATAATGATGCACATACATAACTTACAAGAACTGAAAGAAACACACCATCAATACATAAATCCACATGGATCCTAAGTAGTGCTGTAAAACCCTGGTCTTTCCTTTGCCAAATTGCTGATAAAATATGTACAATATAGTCTCAAACTATCCCAAGAGTCCAACCTCTGCTACTGAATGAAAAATTACATATATAGACCAAGCCAAACCATTCCCTAACCTATAGGGGTCGATCTCCTCCTTTTAGGATCTGTTTCAACCAATTCTAAACTGAGCACTACAGACTAGGCAATCAAAACAACTTGCCTCTATAAACATGGAAACCAATTCATTCATTAATTTTTTGCTATTTTATGAATGAATCTTCTAGAATAGGTAAAAAGTGTCATGTCATCATGAAAATACATTAGTTAATCAAAGAGGGTGAAAAATCCCATGAAAAGTCAAAACTGGTCAAAAGTTGCGTTGTCCTGAGCTGAAGGTGCAAATCTGGCCAATTTCCCCAACGCGTAGCGCGCCATTTCTCTACGCATAGCATGCCTTTCAGGCCCATTTTGAGGTACTTTCTGGCCTTCAAATGAGGCAAAAGTGGGCTTTTTGGAAAGGCTTGGATGTCTAATTTCCATCTCAAGGCGAATTTTTCAATTTGGTGGCCATTTGCCCCTCCAAAATTGCAATCTCCCAAGACTGCTTCCTGTGTGTCCAAAAAGTGGCAGAAGGTCATTTTTTGCTTGTTTTTTGACCTTTTGGGGGCTCAAATCTTCATGAAATTTCTTGCACATGATTGAGCAGCTCTATTTTGTCATGAAAAATCCAAAAATGCAAACTTTTCCTGAATTGGACCTCCCCAACGAAAGCGTAGCGTCCGGCGCACTACGCGTTGGGAGCAAAAACCTATTTTTGACAAAAAATTTCAAAAATGACCAAAATTGCTCCAAATTGTCTGAATTTTGAGCTGGGGGTGTATCATTGAGTTCCATGCTCCCTCAAGGTGGAATCAGCCAAAATATGAAGTGGATCGGGCCTTTTCCTCCGTTTTAGTGCCTTGGCCAATCGTCTCTTGAGAACCTTCATTTTTGCCTTGCACACATGCATGCGGGCCCAATAATGATTTTTCATGTGGCGGAGCATATCTTTGTCTCTATTGGCTTTCGCCAAAAACTTTTCCAAGTGAGTGTTCACCTGAATGAGCATAGATTCCCGATCTATAGGTGTCAAATCACCGGGTCTCCTACGGGCCAATTCCCGGTCTTCACGAATCTTCCGCTGCTCATAAAGCTCGTGCTCATCTTGCAAAACCAAAACTAGCCATGGAGGAGAGGCCTACCTGAAATTTTCTTGAGAGAAAAGAGGATTTGGTAGCTTGCTGGTAGTTTATTGGGCAAAAAACCCAACGCGTAGCGCACCTTGCCCAACGCATAGCGCCCCTCTGACGCGTAGCGCACGTGTAGAATTACACTGAAAAAAGTTCCATAACGCGTAGTGCGCCCCCAACACGTAGCGTGTCCTTCCTGACGCGTAGTGTGCCTCTCCTGACATCCAAATTGAGTTCATGATAGCTCGTTGGAAATCTCTTTTAGTCTACTTTCCAACCCAAGTGGAATTTTTCAATTTGGAGTTCATTTTCTTTGTCAAAAATCAAATCTCCCAAGACTGGTCAAAATGTGCCAAATGAGGTTGCCTCAAGGCAGAGTGCTGTTGCAGTCAACGTTTGAATGCCTTCCTCAACTCCAAATTGAGCTCATGATAGCTCATTGGAAAGATATTTATGTCTAGTTAACATTTGACTCGACACAAAAGTCATTTGGACAACCAAGTGGGGATAAAACGTGATTTTCCCAAGGTCACTTAAGAGGTGCATTCGATTCTTCTCAGACAACGATATTTTTGACATTTCTATAAAACCATGACACCTGTGTAAAAAGTGAAGGAGTTTTTTATTCTTTCGCATGTTTTGGACAAAAACCTCTCTCAGTTCTCCAAAATTCATCTTTGATTGCTCTTAAACACCTTTTGAGTGAAACTTATCCTGATGTGTGAAACAAGGAATTTTGTGGAAATGAAGCGAAATGAAGGGGATAAGAGGCTTCTAAATTCTTGGGGAAATTTTTGGAAGTAGGGAGGGATGTTAGGAAGTAGGGGAAAGTGGAATTGTGGAGATCAAGTGAGGGGAAGGGGTCGAAACGGGAAAAACACAGGCCTAGCCTAGAAAATTGCCAAGTTGTGGCAAGAAACTTGGGTTTGTGCAAAAAAGAGGAATTTGGGGGATCTCAATGATGGGAAGTGTTTTATAAGGTACATGCAAGATAGGGGAAGGTGTATGAACATCTGGATATATGTTTTTCCGATGATTTGACCGTCCAAGAGAAATTGCCTTCAAAACCCTAGGAGAGGGAAATGACCTTATCTAGGCGCAACTGAAGCATGAACAAGGTGTAAAATGACTCATTAGACATTGACATGATAATGAAAACCCTATGAATGATGATGCTCCTAATAGTGACATAGACCGACATTTGGACAACTTTGAAAAGAGTGCAAACAAACCCTAGACCTAATGCCTAGTGACCAAATTTTGCTTGAAGACTCTTTGAAATGACAAAATTTGACCTGGACACTCTGAGACCACTTTGTAAGAGCATATTTGATCACTGGAGGAAGGCTGGAAAGACTGACACTAACAGCTCAATTAACTGAGTCAAGTCCAGTTAGATTAATTTAACAGTTTGTTAAATTAAAGAGAGTTCAGTTAGTTAATACTTGCATGCATGTAACTACTGTGTTTCAAATAACTGAGTATTCACTCATGGATAACTCATGCATGTCATTTCAGAGAGAGACCCAGTTGAGATCAAATGGAGGGACAATGTACGATCAGTTTCTAGGATATTCCTTGTAAATATTCCTTGCATGCAGAAGGAATATTATTCCTTATGGGTTGCATAGTTGGACATGAGGATACAATAGGTATGATATGGCCAATTCACACATGTTATGACATTGGACCCCAATCAAAACTGCGTAAGGAAATAGGAGCTTGGATAACTTGTGTAGCCTATATATACAGGCCTAGGTAGTCCATGAGCTACATCATTAGAGTACAGAGAGAGCAGGAGTAGGATAACTTTTGAGCTGATTCTTTTTGTATGTTGTTGAGGATTTCCACATGATTGATAATACAGAGCTGGGGTTTTAGGTTGGTTCTTTCCCCAAGTTATATCTTATGTGTTATGGTTGATTAATTCTCATTCTTAGTTATATCTATTCATGCTTGATGTTGCTCATGTTCAATTAAGCTTCAGCTAAGTTTATGGTAGATGTAGATCTAGTATTATGCTTTAGTAGATTGCATATATCAATTGGATCTGCAGGTGAAATTTCTACATGATATCAATGAGCTAGCTGATTTGTAGAGAAAACCCTACATGGTATCAAAGCATAGGTGATCAAGGAAGAAAAATATAGAAGAAGGGAGAAGTTGAGGTTTGTGGTTTCTAAATATTGAATTGAGTTCTTATCACATCTATTTCACCGATGGCGTTCTATGGTTCGAGACCTGAATATGCTCTTGATGGTAGTTCAAATTATATAGCTAAGAAGGATCACATGGAGGCAATATTAGAAGATAATGGTCTAAAGGACTTCATTCATCAGGAAGTCTAGAAGCAAACTGATGCTACTCAACTAGTGGAATGGAAGAAATGTGTGGCTAGAGCTAGGAGAATCCTCTTGGAGGGAGTTCGAGATCACATTGTCTCGAGCCTCCATTGGAAGGAGACTCCATTTTTGATGTGGAAAACATTGAAATATCTTTATCAGAATAGCAGTGATCAGAGGAAGCTGGCACTAAAGGACAAACTTTCAAAGATCAAGTGTGAAAGTGGGGACATGATGTCTATGTATTTGAACAGGCTCACCTCATGCAGGGATGAGCTTGGAAGTGTAGGGATCGTGACATCAAATGATGACATGGTGTGTATTGCACTCTTCGGTCTTCCTAAGAGCTAGCATAGCAACTAGGAATCAGTTAATGGAAGAGAGAAACTTCCAGATTGGGAATGACTTTGGTCGGATTTGATGTGGGAGGAGATAAGAAGAAGCACCAGAGATCGTTCTTCATCCATGGACAATGAAGAAAATTGTGTCTTAGCGAGTAAGGTGAAGAAGTGGAAGGAGAATGTTTCTCTTTCCGAGTCTAGTTCTTCCCATAGTGGGAAGAAGTTTGACAAATCAAAAGTGTGATGCTTTCATTGCCATGAGGTGGGCCATTTTGTTACAAATTGTCCACTGACGAAATCCAAGAACGGATCTGGGGAAGGATTTGAAGGTGAGGCACTTGCTTCACAGTTCGAGTTGTATTTCACACTCTTCACATGCATGGTTTAATCCATGGTGGGAAATGGTTGGTTTCTTGACAGTGAAGCTTCTTTCCACATGACCGGTGACAAGAGTTTATTCAGTACTTTGGAGGAGAAATATATCCAGATACTCATAGCAATGGGTAATGTTGAAAAGTATAGTGTCTCAGGTGTAGGCACGATTATTTTTTAGACGGAGCATGGAGCTTGCCTTACCTTGACCGATGTCAATTATGTACTAGGACTAAAGAGAAACTTGGCATCGATCGCGATGCTCGAAGACAGAGGCTATGATGCAGTCTTCAGCAAGGGAAGGGTTTTCCTTAGACACATCATCACTAGACAGGTGAAGTATATTGGTTCACGAGTCAAGAACCTATATGCTCTTGAGGTTCAAGATGAATGAAAAGCCTTGAGTAGTAAGGGAACTGATGGAGACTTGGTGGTTGAGAGGGAGAGTATATTACTTCTCTACATGTAGCGCCAGAAGAAGTCTCACACGATTGTGGAGGAGCCACAATTGGTGCAGTAGCTTTAGAAGGTTGTGGAGCAGCCACAACTAGAGAAGCTGAAAGGAGATCGAGTAGACACATCTACTCATGCAAAGACCTCCAGTAGGGGGAAACTTTTAGCTAGGTGGGTTGAGGGATCACATGCAGCAATACCTCCAGGTAGGAGGTGGGGCGATGTGGAGTGATCATCCCAAGGAGGAGGGGCAAGATTCTTGTGGTACCCAATCTCTTTGATTTGATTTTGCTATAGGAGCCCCGATGAGGGGTAGTATAACTAACTGATTGGGTAGAGACATATGTGGATGGAGTAGTAGAGAGAGCTACAGTGCAGGAAATCCCAGGACAATGCAAAGCTAGCAGGCTGAAGCAATGCTAGAGGTACAAGTGTGTTGCATAATGCAGGGTAGCATAGAGAGGTGTGCAACGGTGTGAGATTCATGGAGATGTTGTAGTAGCGTAGAGGTTAGAGAGGGAGCTCATGTCAGCGTTAGGTAGAGCTTCAACATTAGAGTATGTTTCTAGCCTAACAGAGAGGTCAGTTGGGAGTTTTTTTGTTTTGAGAGTTGCTGGAGCAACCACACTTGGTAGAAGTGTTGCATGCAGAACATTCTGAAGGTATAGGGTCGGGTTCTAGAGGAAGCCTTTCTTTTTGAGAGGGAGTGTTGAAAATGACAACAAGAAATGCTAAAAATAGAAGTGCTAAAAATAGTAGTTTGGGTACCAGTGCTAGATTGGGCAACAGGGAATGGAAAAATGGAAGTTATAGAAATAGAAGTTCTATTTTTAGTAGTTTAGTGTGGATTCCCATTTTATTCAATCCCTAGACTAGAAGTAGGAAGTAAAATTCGAATTTGATATTAACAGCAGTTTGTAAATTTATTAATTAATTCATCTTGAGTTAATTAGTTAAGGAAAATCAAGCTTGAAGTCTATGTGGGGACAGACAATAGTTTATCTATTAATTGAGGAATTTATCCATCAGTTAAAGAGATAAGGGTGAGTTGTAATATTGAATTGTAATTAGTTGGCTCAGTTAACTGAGTCAAGTCATGTTAGATTAGTTTAACAGTTTGTTAAATTAATGAGAGTTCAGTTAGTCAATGCTTGCATGCATGTAACTACTGTGTTTCAGATAACTGAGTATTCACTCATGGATAACTCATGCATCTCAATTCAGATAGAGACCCAGTTGAGATTAGATGGAGGGACAGTGTACTATCAGTTGCTATGATATTCCTTGTGAATATTCCTTGCATACAGAAGGAATATTATTCCTTATGGATTGCATAGTTGGACATGAGGTTACAACAGGGATGATATGGCCAATTCACACATGTTATGACATTGGACCCCAATCAAAACTCCGCAAGGAAATAGGAGCTTGGAGGACTTGTGCAACCTATATATACATGCATAGGTAGTCCATGAGATACATCATTAGAGTATAGAGAGAGCGGGATAGCTTTTGAGCTGATTTCTTTTATATGTTGTTGAGGATCTCCAATTGATTGATAATACAGAGATGGGGTTTTAGGCTAGTGATTTCCCCAGGTTATATCTTCTGTGTTATGGTTGATTACTTCTCATTCTCAATTATATCTGTTCATGCTTGATTTTGCTCATGTTCAATTAAGCTTCCGCTAAGTTTATGGTAGATGTGGATCTAGTATTATGCTTTAGTAGATTGCATATATCAGTTGGATCTACAAGTGAAATTTCTACATGATGTCAATGAGCTAGCTGAATTGTAGAGAAAATTCTACATGGTATTAGAGCACAGGTGATCAAGGAAGAATAGTAAATAAGAAGGGAGAAGTTGAAGTTTGTGGTTTCTCAATATTGAATTGAGTTCTTATCACATCTATTTCACCGATGGAATTCTGTGGTTTGAGACTCGAATATGCCCTTGATGGCAGCTCAAGTTATATAGCCTAGAAGTATCGCATGGAGGTAGTATTAGAAGATAAGGGTCTAAAGGACCTCATTTATCAGGAAGTCCAGAAGCCAACTGATGCTACTCAACTGGCAGAATGGAAGAAGTGTGTGGCTAGAGCTAGGAGAATCCTCTTGGAGGGAGTTTGAGATCACATTCTCTCGAGCCTCCAAAGGAGACTCTACTTTGGATGTGGCAAACATTGAAAGGTCTTTATCAGAATAGAAGTGATCAGAGGAATTTCGCATTGAAGTACAAAATTCGAAAGATCAAGTGTGAAAGTGGGGACACGATCTCTATGTATCTGAACAAGCTCACCTCATGCAGGGATGAGCTTGGAAGTGTAGAAATTGTGACCTCTGATGATGACATGGTGAGTCTTGCACTCTTCGGTCTTCCTAAGAGTTGGCATAGCTACCAGTGCTCGGTTAATGGAAGAGAGAAACTGCTAGATTGGGAATGACTTTGGTTGGATTTGATGCAGGAGGAGATAAGAGGAAGCACCAGAGATGGTTCTTCATCCATGGACAATGAAGAAAACTATGCTTTAGTGAGTAAGGAAAAGAAGGGGAAGGAGAATGTTTCTCTTTCGGAGTCCGGTTCTTCCCATGGTGGGAAGAAGTTTGACAAATCAAAAGTGCAATGATTTCGTTGTCATGAGGTGGTCCATTTTGTCACAAATTGTCCACTGAGGAAATCCAAGAAGGGATCCAGGGAAGGATCTGAAAGTGAGGCACTTACTTCATAGTTCGAGTTTGATTTCGCACTCTTTGCATGCATGGTTTCATCCATGGTGGGAAGTCGTTGGTTTCTTAATAGTGGAGCTTCTTTCCACATGACCGGTGACAAGAGTTTGTTCAGTACTTTGGAGGAGAAATATCTCGAGATACTCATAGCGATGGATAATGATGAAAAGTATGGTGTCTCAGGTGTAGGCATGGTTATTTTTCAGAGGGAGCATGGATCTCGCCTTACCTTGACCAATGTCAAGTATGTACCATGACTAAAGGGAAACTTGGTGTCAATCGTGATGCTGGAAGACAGAGGCTATGATGTAGTCTTTAGTAAGGGAAAGGTTTTCCTTAGACACATCATCACTAGACAAGTGAAGTAGATTGGTTCACAGGTCAAGAACCTGTATGCTCTTGAGGTTCAAGATGCATGCAAAGCCTGGAGCAGCAAGGAAACTGATGGAGACTTGGTGGTTGAGAGGTAGAGTATACTACCTCTCAACATGCAGCGGCAGAAGAAGTCTTAGATGATTGTGGAGGAGCCATGATTGGTGGAGCAGCTTCAGGAGGTTGTGGAGCAGCCAAAACTAGAGAAGCTGAGAGGAGATTGAGTAGAGACATCTACTCATGTAGAGACAGCCAGTAGGGGGAAACTTCGAGCTAGGTGGGCTAAGGGATCGCATGCAGCCATACCTCCAGGTAGGAGGTGGGGCGATGTGGAGTGATCGTCCCAAGGAGGAGGGGTGGGATCCTTGAGGTACCCAACCTCTTTGATTCGAATTTGCTATAGGAGCCTCGATTAAGAGTAGAAGAACTGACTGATTGGGTAGAGATAGATGTGGATGGAGAGGTAAGAGAGCTACAATGCAAGGAATCCCAGGACAACGTAGAGCTAGCAGGCTGTAGTAGTGCGATAGGGATAAGTGTGTTGCATAGTGCAAGGTATCACAGAGAGGTGTGCAATGGTGCGAGATGCATGGAGATGTTGTAGTAGTGAAAAGGTCAGAGAGGGAGAACTTGTCAACAGCAAGTAGAGCTTCAACATTAGAGCTAGAGAAATCACACTTAGTAGAAGTGTTGTATGAAAAACATTCCGAAGGTACAAGATTAGGTTCGAGAGGAAGCCTTTCTTGTTGAGAGGGAGTGTTGAAAATTGCAACAAGAAATGCTAAAAATAGAAGTGCTAAAAATAACATTTCTAAAAATAGTAGTTTGGGTACCAGTACTGGATTGGGCAACAAGGAATGAAAAAATGGAAGTGCTAAAAATAGAAGTTTTATTTTTAGCAGTTCAGTGTGAATTCCTATTGTAGTCAGTCCCTGCACTAGAAATAGGAAGTAAAATTCGAATTTGATATTAACAACAGTTTTTAAATTAATTAATTAATTCATCTTGGGTTAATTATTTAAGGAAAATCAAACTTGAAGTCTATGTGGGGACATGCAACAGTTTATTTATTAATTGAAGAATTTATCCATCAGTTAAAGAGATAAGGATGAGTTGTAATTAGTTGGCTCAGTTAACTGAGTCAAGTCCAGTTATATTAATTTAACAGTTTGTTAAATTAAAGAGAGTTCAGTTAGTTAATGCTTGCATGCATGTAACTACTGTGTTTCAGATAACTGAGTATTCACTTATGGATAAGTCATGCATTTTAGTTCAGACAGAGACGTAGTTGAGATCAGATGGAGGGATAGTGCAGTATAAGTTTCTATGATATTCCTTGTGAATATTCCTTGCATGTAGAAGGAATATTATTCCTTATTGATTATGTAGTTGTAAATGAGGTTACAGCAAGTATGATATGGCCAATTCACACTTGTTATGACTTTGGACCCCATTCAAATGTTTTCCTTGTGGAAGAGTTGGTCATTGCGTAGTTAGATGCCCTCATAATAAAGGAAAGATGTTCGAAGAAGGTAATAGATGTTATTATACTCATGATGATAGTGATGGCTTGTCCAATAATGATGAATATGAACAAGAAATTAAACCACTCATCGAATATGAAAATAATGGTTCAAAAAAGGAAGATTTCCTTAAAGAAATCAGTGAACTTAAAATCAGTTTGGCAGAAAATGATACAGTCATAAACACAGTGACACATCAACTCACTGAATAGGAAAAACACAATGAAGTGTTAGAATGTGAAGTAGTAAGTCTAAGAAAAGAATTTGAAAATACAGGCTCTGAATCTTAGATTTGCTAAAGGATCAGAGACGTTAGAAGAAATCCTCAAAGTTCAGTGTTTGCCCATTATAAAGACTAGTCTTGGTTTTCATGAAGGAGAATATAACTCACAAGGTAAGGTAAGAAACTCCAATGAAAAATCTGAGATGCTCAACAAGGAAATAAAAAGTCAACCCCATCAAAAACCAAGGAAAGAAATTCATCAAAGAAAATCATTTACTCCTAACCGTGGAAGTGATAGTCAGTTATTTCCTTTAAGGAATAGTGTTGAATGTTTTATATGTCATAATTTTGGATATGTTGTAGCCAGATGAAAAAGTAGAATGGTTCAAGACCATCACACAGAAAGATCACCACGTCCCAGGTACTTTAAGGAATATTGTTTTGCTTGTAACATGTTTGGTCACAAAGCTATTGATTGCAATAAAAGGAATATGAAACATGTAAGTTGTTATGCATGTAACAAGTTTGGACATAAAGTAAAGGAATGTAGGAGCAAAAATTAGACACCAAACCTAAAGTAAAGGAATGTAGGAGAAAAAATTAGACCCCAAACCAAAAGGAGCATACATCATCTCAATCCCAGATATTGAAGAAGACGGAATTATTGTCAGAAAGATGTGGCATAGCTTAGTTTGCATACATAAAAGACCCAGGGGAAGCTGAAAGTGTAAAACTTAAGTATTCCAATTTTCATATGCAACTATTATGAAGAGAAGTCACGTATATATGTGAGTTAGATGTTGCATAGTTGTGTATATGGTGCTATGAAGAAACCGTAGTGGGATAGACTCAGGAAAAGAAGTCTGATATGGTTCAGTCATTTATCTACTCTGTTCGATGATGGTATGTGTTGGTTGGCACAGGTTCAGGGGGAGCATATGCTTCTAATAATGCATTTTTGACATTATCTTAGAAGATCTTGATACAGATCCACATAGTTGTTTTCATTCAAGTGACTCCTTTGATGATGGAAATATACAAGTTGTTGATCCTGATGTTGTTGATGGTGAAGATCATATGGTGTATGATGACTATCGTGATCTTGTTTAGATCGGTTGTCCTTATATCATTTGATGTAAAGGTCATGAAAAGACCTAATTTGTAACCCCACTATGCATGGGAAGGATGATGTAATAATTGTTATTTCAATCATCTATAAACATTTGGTATATCCCCACTTGGTTGGGTGGATGAGTCAAAAATGTTGTATCCCCACTTAGCTAGGAGATTGATGTATGTATGAATCATTGGTGACAGGAAGGTCATACTCACTTAGTTGAGTTGTAGAGTCATGTTATTCTTTTGAAAAATATTTTTTTTGCAGACTCTGCATGTGCTCAGGGGGAGCATGGACAGATTGGTACATCTTATCATGTACAAAGGGGGACCTCAATCAGAGATTTCAACATGTACTCAAGAGGAGTATGGACATCATAATGTATATCAAAGGGAGAGAATATCTTGGTCCACCCTTTTCCCTTGATGTCAAAGGGGGAGAGTGACTTGCTTTTGTTGTTGCCATCAAGTCCAAAGGGGGACATTGTTGGCATTATGATATAGGTGTTATCCTTGATGTGTTATCGGGAATAGTGTCCACTCAGATGCTGCTATTCCCATTAAGACTGGTAGCTATCTTAGTTACAAAAAAGTAAAGTCTACTTTCGCTTTCCTTTATGAAAATAGATAGGAGTGGAACAAAGGAGACCAACCTTAGTCTTGCGCTTGATTTCATCTCCTTCCTGATAGAGCTTTGCCACTTCTTCTTCGTCTGCCTAGCTTCAAAGAGCACTTGTGGAATCACAACAACATACTACTATCAAAGAACAAAGATCTATATTCATAAATAACACAGGACTAGATGTGTGTTAACCATACAAATGCATATATAAGTAAACATACAAGAATATGGAGGAAAACTTGAATAGCTTTATTAAGATGAAACATAGCAAGAGGATTACAACCATATGTTCTGACCCAGCATCATCCTCCAGCTAGAAAGCCCTTCTTCACCTCAAGTAAAGCTTAGATCACCCAATACTATGAATGTACACCTAGAAAACCAACAACACTTCTCTATAAGATACAAAATTCCAGCCTCTGGATCTCTGTGATGAGGGATCCATATATAGATGATTAAAGGGAGGTGCGTCATCTTCTGGGTCTTGATTAGTGTCTTCTCTCTGATAATTCCTGCTTCCACTTGGAGAATGATGATCTCTTACTCATCCCAAGTCGAAAACAGAGAGGCAAGCGTTAGAGGGGAAGCTTCTTGAAGATTCCATGATCTTCCACCTCGCATTTTGTCCCTGCCATTTGTCCATTCCCAACCATCGCACCCTACAGATGAGCCATTTAGTATGCATCGCACCCTATACACTGGGAAGGTGATATGCATCACACCCTCTGCACTGGGTTCTCAGTATGGTCCAGTTTTGACCATTTATGAGTAGTTTTTAGTGGAGAACTTTTGGGAGATGATGTAATCAATTGACCTTGTTCCTTTACAGTGAAGCAACACTTTTAGGGACTTAGGAGCCCTCCGTTTATGGACATTTATGATTGGGGTTGAAGCGCCCAAAAATGTCTATAACAGGTGCCCCCTAAAGTATGAGGTCGTTAATCTTTTTGATGTCGGGTGAAATGATTTACTATGAGGATCCGAAGCTTTTTCAAGCTGGGAGGCGACCTGTAATAAGATACAATAAAATACATTATTTTGACAACATTTTTTCATGATCTAGCTGAGGCGGGCATTCCCATGCTCATCTTTATAAATTCATTTTCATGTACATAGAACAGACAACCGTTTGTGTGACAGACTGATGATTTGGACTCATCATCCTTTGATTTGGATGATCATCTGTTTGGTAATGATGTACACTTGATGTCTTTATATTCCTGAATATATCGCAGCCCGGATGGATGAAACTGAATCTGGGTTCTTCAAAACTTGTTCAATCTTCACTCGGAGTACAAGTTGATCCATGTGAAAAATGTTCTAGAGTCGAACATGGAAAGACATCGCCTGATTACCAGCCAATGATGTAAGCTGTTAATAGGTGCGAGAGGAATCACCAATAATGAAAATTACCCTCAAGGTACTATAGTAAAATTCACGTGGTGTGAAAAAGGAATTGGCGTTGAACACCACGTAAAATCTCTCGATCGAAGGCCATTGATGTAAACCTATCGCCGAAAGTGAGAAACTTGCAACTAAGGCATGCAAGCTTCAAAGTACTGAAAGGGTTGTTCCTAAGTCAACTTCTCGGATAATGAGCTGATGTCGACAAGAAGTGACCTGTCGCAGGAGGGCTTTAACGAATCCCACATCAACAACATGGAACGAAGCAAATAATTTTGGAGGTGAAAACAATCTGACGATACAAGGTTCAGGGTGGCGGTCATGAAGGAATGGAGCATGAATGTATTGCAATTGGTGAGACACAGGTGAATTGTCTAAATGACTTCTCTTGAACATATTGGCGACACTGATGATGGATTGGTAGAATTAACCCCAAATATGGATGGTGTGATGGACCAATGGTGATGACTAGTGAACGGAACAACCCAACCCGGCATGGATGCGGATGGAAAGTGTCATGTTCAAGAGAGACTTGCTACCAATAAAGTTTTTTCAAGTTTTCTTCCCAATTTTCCCCAGTCATTGCTGACCAGTACCTCTTTATTTTTGTCAAGCTTGAGGAG
>APFE031190275.1:19764-39642 GCA_000404065.3 Pinus taeda | reverse complement strand
ATGATGAGAACATGACCAAGGCTCAAAAGCTGGCGATAAGGCATTCACAATGGTTATTTACTGGTTCATTTTTTAATGAGCTTAAACTCTGGGGGAAACATTTGCTCATGACTTATGTTTATTTTTTAACGAGCTTGAACTATGCGATAAAACTACTCGTGATAATGGTAATTGAGTCTTTGATTCACCATTAGCATTTTGTTCTTTCAAAGATTGTACTACCCGTTCATTTGCTTCATCAAACCGATTAGAAATGAAAACGTATGTTTGATAAATGAGTTAAGAACACTAATATTTTACTCGAATTACGTGTATGGTAAATTAAAAGTGACTTTTACCTCTCATTTTACCATTTCATTTGAATTTGGTTTGTTAGAGATCTGGAGGTGCTTCCCCCCCCCCCCAATTTTCACCAGCTGATTCCAGGAGATTCTGTGGACGATTCCTGACACCGCTTGGACCAGGTAGGAGCTAAACTTGTGCTCTTCAATTGCATTCCTTTCTTTTTGAATTCTAAGCCTCTTTCCTTGTTCTTCTGAGCCTCTGGGGTTTGAATAACTTGCCCTAGCACCATCGCACCCTTCCTTAATCAAAGGGTGCGATGCATACTGGTCTTCTCACTGAATAGTCAGTATGCATCGCTCCCAGTACACTTACTTGGGTGCGATGGGCGTAAGGAGGAAAGTTTTTGCATAGTTTTCTCATAGATTTTTGCCATTTTTTTACCAAATGAAGATCCTGACTCTTCTCTTGTTTGGTTTTTAGATATTCATCGAAGTAAAATGGTTGTTACATGGCGAAAACATGAGCATGAAGAAGAGGACACTGTTGCTTTACATGATCCGAGCACAGTGGCTGCATTGCGGAACTATGGCTTGTTGAAGTTTTTCTGTATCTCTAGCATGAGGCAACAAATCAGTGTGCTGCAATATTTCCTCAATGCATGGGATCCTATCAACTAGGTGTTCCAGATTAGGGGCAAATCAATCCCCTTGACTGTCGTGGACATCTATTTTCTAACCAGTTTATCGAGGCATGGTGCCCCTCTCTCATTATCAGGCTCCGCCCGTGGGGGTGAGTCCATGAGGGAGTACATTTGTAGGCACTACAGAGAGGGATCTCAGCCGAGTATGGATGGTAAGATCAATATCCGAGATGTCAGTGACCGGCCCTTGTGGACCATTTTGTTCACTTTTGCTAGACTGTTTGGTAGTTCTACTCTTCACATAGCTAATAGGTCTTACATGCAGTATGCTTTGGAATGCCTTGAAACGAAGGTGTTCAACTAGTGTGATGTAGTACTCTCTGTGATGAAAGAACAACTGAACAAGGTGAAAAGTAGAATATCCAAGAAATTCGGCTATGGTTCTATTTTGACCGCTTTCGCTTTGGAGAGAATACCACTGATGCAGCCACAGTACATTTCACTTGGCCTACCTCCACCGACTGAACCATGGATGCAGAGATGGGTTGACCTCATGTCTCGACATGCTGGCCAGCCCCAGATTTATTTTTCTGATACTTTCTTCGAGTGGTTCGATCGTCAGGAGATGATTTATGCCAAGTTCCCATATGCTAGTATGGATTTTCGAGCTGACCCGGATTTGGTGTTGCCGGTTGGCGAGCAGTGGGGTGCCATGGGTAATTATTCTGACCATATCTCTGTTCATTGCTCTTTATAATGTTCTTATTATTTTTTATCAAGACTAATCAAAACTCATGTGCTCATGCAGATGTTGGACCAGTTCGATCGGCAGTACGCTGTAGAGACCCAGCGACCGCTCCAGCAGGAGAGGTTGTGGGGAGGGCCATCCTTCGCGACCTTGATGTGGTCGAGACTCTTTCAACACTACAGGACCAGATCAAGGGTCTTACTCTTGGCATCCCGGATGTGAGGACCGACGAGCTGCCTATGCGGTTGCAGCGACATACTATTGGAGTGCGGAGTCGATGGACTAGGCTTTTACGCATGATTGCCCAGGCGGTGACTTGTTATCACCAGCATCATTAGACTAGGGTGCCCCCTAGCATTTTGAGTTTTGGGTCATTTGACCGATTTTGTCTTGGTTACAGAACATTATGTATAAACTATAAACAGTTATGAATATATTTTTGATTTTCGGTGCTTTATTTTGGTTAAGTTATATGATCCTTCTACATATATTGATGTGATGCTACTTTTTATAAATGTTGCAAATGTCTATATAACACATAATTTGCCAATGAGTTCGTTAATGTGTTTAAACTTCTGGAAATATGTTGATATTGGATGAAATCGAATTGTCTTTCCAAAATTCTGACTCTTCGGAACATGCGATAGATAGCTGGATTCCGTACAAAATAGAGATAATATGTTGTATGTTTGAAGGTTCTTTTCTGCTTCCAAGTCCACTAATTCAAAATCATGTTCAATTAGGTCTTCATCCTGTACATGTGATCTATGTTTTGTTGATGTAGAAGGCTTGGCCCTTTTCTCAACTTGAGAAGTAAATACAAGACTTTTTCCTTTTTGATGCATTTTGGTCACCTCAGGTTTAGGTGCCTTGGGAACCTCCACTGAATTTCTTGATGATCCTACCTCCACCTAATATGCTGATGTGTCTTGGTAAAGTAGTCTCATTCCATTTTTGAAACCCTAGATGATAGGAAAGGGGAAAAGACAGTGAAAAGTAATTGAAGTGGTGAAATGAGGGAGTTAGGGAAGGGAGATGATGATAGGGGAATTTTGGGAGATGGATAGGGGTTATAGAAAACTTAGGAAGTTTGAATGGAGTGAAATGAGAGAGAGAATTGAGTAGGAGAATTTAAAAACAATCCTACTAGGAAATTGTCCAAAATGATAGGTATGAGCTAGGGTTTGTGTAAAGGTGAGGTAAATGGAGGGTAGATGAGTTAATTAGTGAATGATAGGGTGATTTGTACATGTGCAGAGGTATGAGATGACCAATTTACAAGTTTTCAATGTCATAGCTAACAAAACCATCATTTACACTAGCCTTTCAACATGAAATTTTCTCATAAACCCTAGATGAATAAAACTCATGTTTGCACTTACTTTTCCAAAGGAAAAAAGGTTAGTTAGATGATAAAACTTACTTTTGAATAAGCTTAGAAGAAAAAAACGTAGGAATGAAAGCTCAAATTTGAAATTTAGGTGATTTTGGGCAGTTTTCGGGCTACTCTATCACAAGCGCAACACAGTTAGCAGAAGCACAGCGCAGTTCATAGAAGCGCAATGCCACCTCCAAAAGTGCAGTGCAGTTCACAGAAGCACATCACTGCCTTGCAACCAAATTTTGGAGGCCTTAAACTACTCTAAATTGAAAACTTGATAGCTCGTTGGAAATATATTGAAGTCTTCTACAAGATGGACTCATCAATAATGTAATTTGCAAACTCTAGTGGGGAGAAAATTTGATTTTCCCAATGTCTCTCCAAAACCCTAGGGTGTCTCTAACAAAAACGTAGTGCCAACTTGAAGAGAACTTTTGGATGCCTTCCACTAATCCAAATCACTGTATGAAGGTACCATTGGAAAGCTTAGGATATATACTACACAATAGATTCCTTAAGAACTACCAACACCTTCTCCAAATCCTGGAAAATCTATCTTGAAGTCAAACTATTTAGAAGTATAACAACTCTCCCATTGCAAGTGTAGTTTGGGAATTTCTCTCAAATAATAATACCTATGCATAAACTGAAGTAGGTTTTTTTTCTTTGGCCTATAGTTGACAAACGCCTCATTTGCTTTTGTAAAATGCTTCTACATTTGGTCAGAAACATATTTTGAAGCAAAAACTGGCCCTATGAGAAATGATGAGACGAGGTAGTGTACTGCAACATTGTCTTATTTGAAATAAAACATTACCTTTACCTTTGTTTTTCTTACCCTAAGATTCTAACTCCATTTACCCACTAAATTACATGATGGACATGTTTTTGTTTTGACCTATGGTATCATGATGACACATGGAGTGAAACCTATACCATGACCTAAAATGAGGAATTTAAACATTTCATAACCCAAGACACTTAAATGAAGATATGATACCTCGAAGAAGAAAATGACCATGATGAGTGAAGAAGACCATGACTAAGTGAAGGGAGAAGCAATGACCAAGACATCAATAGCCAATGACCAAATTTTTATTTGAATTTTCACTGAAATGACAAAAATTTGACTTGACACCCTAACAACACCTTGTAAGAGTATATTTGATCACTGGTGACAGGATGAACTGACTAACACTAATAGATACCACAAAGAGAGGTACCTTTAATGTAACAAACAATTATATTTTTATATTTCCAATGGATTTCTTGTGGATCCTACATGAACTAGGAAATGACACTAACTGTAGAAATTCTCACTGTAGATTAATCTGATTATGCGATGTACTAAAGAAAAATACTTAATCTACTTCTACAATCAAACTTGTAAAAGCTTAATCTATTTGATCAAGATCAAACAGAACACATATAACAAAGAATAAGAATCAATCACACATGAAACATAGAAGGATACTTTGGGGAAAGCCTTAGCTAAAAACCCTGCTATCTGTATTATCATACAAGTGGAAATATCTTAGGATTACACAAAGCTTTAGCTCTCACAACTATCCAACTCTCAATACAATCCCTCTCACTACTCAAAGATAGACCAGAAAACACATATGCCTTTCCCTCTATCCTCCAAGCCTCCTATTTCCTTGCGTTGTTTTCCCTGGGTGCTCCTGTTGTAACCTTGTGTGAAACTGGTCTCACACACTGCTCCAACACACTGTAAAACTATGCAATCCTCAAGGAATGAATTCCTTCTGCATGCAAGAGATTTTCTTATAGGAAAATTCTTGCAACTGATAGTACCTTGTCCCTTCCTTTAATCTCAATTGGGTCTCTGTCTAAACTGACATGCATGAGTTATTCATGAGAGAATATTCAGTTATCTAGAGTACACTAGTTTCATGCATGCATGCGTTAACTGGGTGAACTCACAATTAGTTCCACAAACTGTTTGGAACTAATCTAACTGGACTTAACTCGGTTAACTGAGCTAACTAATTACAACTGAAATATAAATCATCCTTATCTCCTTAATTAAGGGATAACTTCCTCAATCAAAGGGATAACTGTTGTATGTCTTCACAAAGACTTCATGTTTGAATTTGTCAAACTAATTAACTCAAGATGAATTAATTAATTATTTTTCAAACAACTGGTGACACTGAATTTGAATTTTAATTTTGAATTTTAATTCAATGACAAATTAAAATTAGAATACATTCGGAAATGCTATCTATAGCAATGTTATATTTAGCATTTCTTGTTGCTATTTTCAACACTCCCTCTTAATAAGAAAGTGATTATCTGCCACCCCGATATTGTCTCAATGGAACTTGAATTTACACTTCGACAATGCCTTAGTCAAAATGTCAACATATTGCTCCTCGGTCTAAATATACTGCAACGACATGATCCTCCTCGCCACACAGTCTCTGAGATGATGATACCGAATGTCGATATGCTTGGACCTGTCATGAAATACTGGATTCTCAGAGAGTTTGATACAACTCTAATTATCACAGTAGATCATAGTTGGATCCACCCTCTGGTCAAACAAACCAACTAGGATTTTCCACATCCAAATGGCCTCACATGATGCCTAACTTGCAACCATGTATTCCGCCTCTGCTGAGCTGAGTGCAACTGACCTCTGTTTCTTGTTGTACCAAGAAACTACAACTGAACCAAGGTTGAAAATTCCTCTAGATGTGCTCTTCCAATTTGATGGAATCCTTGCCCGATCTGCATCTGTGAAGCCCTGTAGCTTCACTCCCTCTGACCATCTGTACCATAATCCATACTGAGATGTGCCTCTGAGGTATCTTAAAACATGCTTTGCTGCCTTCCAAAACAAATTGGTAGGCTGAACCATAGCTTGACTCAACTGGTTTACCACATAGCACAAATTTGGTCATTTGTTCACTAAGTACATCAGTGAACCCACAAGCTGCTGATACACAATAGATTCTACTACTTCTCCTGAAGTAGCATCCTCCTTCCTCCAGTTACATCCTAAAGGAGTTTGCATGGGCTTGCACTTCTCCATGTGGAATCTCCTGAGTATCTCATTAGCATACTTTCCTTGAGACACAAACAACTACCCCTCCTTCTATCACACTTCCATTCCTAGAGAGTAGTGCATGAGACCCATGTCTTTCATCTCGAACTCTCTTGCAAGGTCTTCCTTGCAAGACATGATCAACTGACCATCACCTGTCAATATCAGATCATCAACATAAAGAACAATGATCAATTGCTTACCTTCCACCATGATGTGGTACAAGTTCGCATCTGCTTCACTCTTTGTGAAACCCAACCTGGTGAAGTAGTTTCCAATCCTGGTGTACCAAGCACGAGGTGCTTGCTTCAGCCCATACAAAGCTCTCTTGAGTTGGCACACATGCGACTCATGATCGAAGGTCTCAAAACCTTCTGGCTACTCTATGTACACCTCTTCCTCAATCTTGTCATTGAGGAATGCAGTCTTCACATCCATCTGATGGATCTTCCAACCCATCTATGTTGATAGTGACAACTCGATCTGATAGATGAGTACCTTGCTACAGGAGAAAAAGTCTCATCGTAGTCAATCCCCTCAACTTGTGAGAAACCATGGGCAACAAATCTTGCCTTATGTTTCTCAACACTACCATCAACAGCTTGCTTTACCTTCTAAAGCCAACAGGAACTCACAATTGACTTATTCTCTGGTCTTCGAACAACATCCCAAACACTATTTCGAACTATGGAGTCATACTCCTCCACCATAGCATCAACCCAAATCGGCTGTTGCACTACTTCCTCAAAGGAAGATGGCTCGGTCTCAACAAATTCCCCAACAATGGCCATCTATCTAGTGTACCTATCAGGTGACCTCCTCTATCTGCGTTGAGAAGATGGTTCTCCCACATTCTCTCTCGGATCTGACAACAATCTATTAGCTTCTCTCATGCGCTTCCGCCCATCTCTAGAAGACTCTGCTTGAGTGGATGTATCCACTCCTGGAACCTCTGCATGCAGCTGCTCTACATAAGTATGAGACTCCACCTTCTTAGGAACTAAAAGTTCCTCCATAGCTTATAGTTGGAGCTCCCTCTCAAGGGAAACTCGCATGGCCTTCTGCTCATCAAACTTAAGATCTTTGTGAACCACTGTCCTCTGACTGGTAGGCAAGTGCACCCGATAGTTGTTGGGTGTATCAATGTACCCCACAAGTATCCCCAACTTAGCTGTCGGCTCAAGTTCCTTTCGGGCATCCTTGGTCACATGGAAATAAAATGATGAGCCAAAGATCCTGAAGTGACTCACATCTAGTCTCTTCCCAGAGAAAGCTTCCTCTGGTGTCTTCATCCCAAGTATGTGATGCGATCTTCTATTCTACAAATAGATCGTTGTGTTGCATGCCTCAGCCCACAAATGAAGTGGTAGGCCTTGGTCATGCAACATCGCCCGAGATTCCCCCACAATTGTTCTATTCTTCCTTTCGTAGGCCCCATTCTGTTGTGGGATATGGGGTGCCGTCAACTCCCATTTAATTCCTTATACTACATAGAAGTCCTTAAACTCTTGAGAGAGATACTCTCCACCATTTTCGCTTCTTAAGGCCTTGATCTTCTTTCCTGATTCTTTCTCAACCAAAGCTTTGAACTCACAAAACTTTGAGAAGGTTTTATCCTTCTTCTGCATGAAATAGGTCCAACATCTATGAGAAAAATCATCAGTGAAAATCACATAATACTTTTGTTTAGTGGTGGAGATTATCTAGAATGGTCCACACACATCTGTATGAACTCGCTCTAAGATTGCTTCAGCTCGACTGTGTTGATCATGAAAGGAATATTTTTAATACTTACCCAAGGTACAACCTTTGCATGTGTCCACTTGCTCAAGTTTACCTTTGGGAAGTTTGGTAGAAATCTACTGCATTATCTTCAAGGCCCCATGATGCAAGTGGTCCAACCTTCTATGCCATAACTTGCCAATATCTTGGCTTTGCACCAATTATGCTTTGGAACTCAATGCAGCACAATCATCTACCTCTAGCTTGTAGAGATTCTTCAGTTGAATCCCAATCCTCTTGGTTTGACCCATGGTTGTGTGTCTTAGGAACACCTTTCCTTTACTGAAGACTACATCATAACCTCTATCTTCCAACATCATGACCGAACCAAATTTTTCTTCAGTCCAAGCACATACTTTACATCAATCAGGGTGAGAGGAGCTCCATGCTCCCCCTAAAACAAAATCGTACCTTCACCTGAAACACGGGACTTTCCATCATCGCCGATATCTATGTGCACCTTAAGGTCTTTCTCCTCCAAGGTACTGAATAAACTCTTATCGTCGGTCATGTGGAATGAGGCTCCACTATCCAAGTACCTCCAAGTACCAAACACAACCCACCATCGATGAAACCATGCATGCAATGAGGGTAGAATCCAATTTGAACTAAGAAGCTAGTGCCTCACCTTCTGATCCTTTAGAGGATCCCTTCTTGAATTTCTTCAATGGAAAATTAGTTGCTTAATGGCCCACATCATGAAAATTAAATCATCTCACTTTAGATTTGTCAATCTTCTTCCCACCATTGGAAGAACTCAATTTGGAATGGGAATCCTTCCCTTTCCCTTTCCTTGCCTTAATAGCTAAGGATATATTTTCTTCATTGTCATGCTTAGTTGAAGAATCATCTCTGGTGCTCCTCTTGATCTCCTCCTACATTAGATCTAACCATAGTCATTCCTAATCCAATAGTTTCTCTCTTCCATTCACTAAGTCCTGGTAGCTATGTCAGCTCTTAGGAAGACTGAGGAGAGCAAAACTCACCGTATCATCATCAGTTGTCGTGATTACTACACTTCCAAGCTCATCTCTACAGGTGGTGAGCTTGTTCAGATATGTAGAAATCATGTCACCCTTTTCACACTTGATTTTCCGAAGCTTTTCCTTCAGTGCCAGCTTCCTCTGGTCATTGCTATTCTGATATAGGTCCTTCAATGTCTTCCACATTGAAAATGGAGTGTCCTTCCCATGGAGACTCGATACAATATGGTCTCAAACTCCCTCCAAAAGAATCCTCCTCGCTCTTGCCACACATTTCTTCCATTCTACCAATTCTTGGGCATTAGCTACTGTTAACTTGGGGATTGTCTTTTAATACTGCTTCCATGCGATCCTTCCATGCTATGTAATTCGAGCTGCCATCCAGGGCATACTTGAGTCTCAAGCCATTGAATGCCATTGGTGAACTTTGAGATGTGATCAGAAATCGATTTTGTACCTGCAATCAAGAACTTCAAACTTCAAACTTCTCTTTTCTTTGTATACTATTCTCCACTTTGATCACCTTTGCTCTGATACCATGTAGAAATTCTCACTGTAGATTAATCTGATTATGCAATTTACTAAAGAAAAATACTTAATCTACTTCTACAATCAAACTTGCAGATGCTTAATCGATTTGAGCAAGATCAAACAGAAAACATATAACAGAGAATAAGAATCAATCACACATGAAACACAAGAGAATACTCTGGGGAAAGCCTCAGCTAAAAGCCATGCTATTTGTATTATCATACAAGTGGAAATATCTTAGGATTACACAAAGCTTTAGCTCTCACACCTATCTAGCTCTTAGTACAATCCCTCTCACTGCTCATAGACAGACCAGACAACTCATATGCCTTTCCCTTTGTCCTCCAAGCCTCCTATTTCCTTGCACTATTTTCACTGGGTGCTCCTGCTGTAACCTTGTGTGACACTGGTCTCTCACACTACTCCAATACATTGTAAAACTGTGCAATCCTCAAGGAATGAATTCCTTCGACATGCAAGAGATTTTCTTATAGGAAAATTCTTGCAACTGATAGTACACTGTCCCTGCCTTTAATCTCAACTGGGTCTCTATTTGAACTGACATGCATGAGTTATTCAAGAGAGAATATTCAATTATCTGGAGTACACTAGTTTCATGCATGCATGCATTAACTAACTGAACTCACAATCAATTCCACAAACTGTTTGGAACTAATCTAACTAGACTTGACTCAATTAACTGAGATAACTAATTACAACTCAAATACAACTCATCTTACCTCCTTAATTAAGGGATAACTGACTCAATCAAAGAGATAATTGTTGCATGTCTTCCAAAAGACTTCATGTTTGAATTTCTCTAGCTAATTAACTCAGGATGAATTAATTAATTATTTTTCAAGAAAATGGTGAGACTAAATTCGAATTTTAATTCAAGGACAAATTAAAATTGGAATATATCCTAAAATGCTATCTATAGCAATGTTATTTTTAACATTTCTTGTTGCTATTTTCAACACTAACAACAAAGGAAATCTCAAGTCAAATCTGAGATAAATAAATAAGGCTATCAACAAGCTATTGATAAAGGGTAGCATTTACTTCAAAGAGGGGAACTCTTTAGTTAAATTCATACCCAATTGAAAAGGTTTAGCATATTACTTACATGGCATCCTTCTTAAATAATTTCAACAAGTCCAATACATATTTGTATTGAGAGATAAAAAGACCATCATGAAAAGGAAATACTTGAAGACCATAAAATAAATACATAAAACCAATATTAGTCATCTCAAAGGTGTTAGCAAGCCAAATCTTCAATCTAAGAACTTGATCAATGTTATTTCTTGTTATAACCAAATCATCAAAATAAATGGAAATAATCAAAGTATCACCATTAATATTTAATGCATAGGAATATAACTAGATTCATAGAATTTGAAACCAAGAGTGAGAACTAATTGATCAATCTTAGCATGCCAAACCTGAGGAACTTACCTCAAATCATACATCAACTTTTGTAGTTGACAAAAAAGTCCATAATCTATCACAAAACTGGGGGGTTTCTCCATGTAGATTTCATCAAATAAGTCACCATGTAGGAAGGTGCTCTTAACATCCATTTGATGAATTTTCCATCCAAAATGAGCAACAAGGGAAAGGATGAGTCGAACATAATTCATGTTTTCAATAGGGTAAAAGGCTTTGATGTAGTTGATTCCTTCTTGCTACGAAAATATTTTTGTGACCAAATGAGACTTATGACACTTAAAAACACCTTCATAAGTGAATTTTTTTTTATATACCCATCAACACTTCATGACATTCCTCCCTTGTAGTTAAGGGACTAAGTCTCAAATGTGATTCTTCAAAATAGAATATATTTCATCTTATGCAACTTATTTCCATTCAAATTGTCCTTGTGCATCAACATAGGATTCTATATCATAGGTTTCATGAACTCAACCCACTAACGTGATACTAGCATGTTTCTCTTGACTATGAGTCTATTTGCTTGAAGAAACATCACTAACATCAAATCCAATGGCTTCAATAGTTTTAGCATCCCACTGAGGTGTACATGGGGTCAAAGAATGGATATATGCTTTAAAAAGTTAATCATGTAGTCAGAGATGATCATTGGTTGGTTGACTTAGAAATAACAGTTCATTGAGTTGTCATAATACTTAAAAATGGAATATTCAATATGTTATCTTCAACAATATTAAAAGGATCATTGTTCAACATTCTAAAATAATTCAACAACTTAAAGAAAAAAGACTCTGCATCAAAGATTACATTTCTACTAATAATGATTATCATTTGATAGGATCAATATTCAATAGGATTTTCATTTTTCAGAGTAACCCATTTGATGCAAGCATGAGTCTTTGCATCCAATTTCTTCCCACAATCGTAAAAAATATTTGTGCAAGAAATAAATCCAAAAACTATGAGGTGCCTGAACTAGGTCTTATTACTACACTAGCATTTGAATGGAGTCACAAAACTAACATATCTATTTGAAACAAAATTTAGAAAATAATTCCCGTAGTAGACAGCTTTGTCCCAAAAATTCATTGATAAATATTTGGCCTGTAATTGACATTATGCCATCGTGACTAAGATTTTATTCTTTTGTTTTTCCACATCATTATGTTTAGGAGTATCAGGAACTACCTCTACCAAGAGATACCCAATATAATAAGGAATTACTCAAACTATCAAGTTCACATATTTTCTTCCATTATTATATCGCAGACATTTAATAGGTTGAACACATTTTTTTTAGTCAATGCAATAAATTCCTTGAATCTCTTAAAAACGTGACTCTTATTCTTTAAGAGATAGACCCAAGTAAATCTTATAAAATTATCAATAAAGGTCAATTATACTTTTGACCTACTGATGAAGGCTTATTCATGCAACAAAGGTAATTGGGAATCAACTCTAATGGTTTTTTCACACGCCATGCTTTCCCAAAGTCAAAAGGTGTCTAATGATGCTTTCCTAGGACTCTTGTCCCACAAATTCCATTTAGTGGAAGAACCTTTTGTAGAATAGAAACCATGTTTTATGTTGTAATTGTCTTCAAATTTTGAAAATCCATATGTATGAGTCATTCATGCTAAAGTTTGCTCTAATAATCAATATGTGCCACAAGAGAAGTGAAATCAACGTCTAGTTGGGAAAATTAACATAAATTATATTCCATCCATCAAGTTGAGAATTAATGTAGCAACAATTGAATTTTCTCTCTTCATAACTTTCACAATAAATCAATTTGGCAAAAATTCAACAATTTTACCAATCTGTATAAGTTTAGAAATTGATAATATTTTCATGCTCAAGTTAGGCACATGATAAGAATTCATGATTTTTCCATGTTGATAAGGTACATCACCATGATCAACAATGTGTTGAAGCCTCGAAAATCGGGTCGACAACAAGGGGGATACCCACCCAGTCCGGACCTTGATTGGCAGCTCCTTATCCATTTGGTATAGCGGGTCCAACTGGGGATAATGGGACCAGTTTCCCAATCTAAGGGTGTGTGTGTGTGTGCAGAATTGGATGTTGCTATTCTAAAAGTTCCTATCTAAACTACTTTAATCTAACTCTATGCTATTGGAATCTAATGAAAACAACACATCTAATCTATGCCAACCCGAGATGTAATTCTTCTATTATGCGATCTAAAGAGATTTCAAATAATAACTGGTAATAAAGATCATTCAACGATTATAAGAATGGAAATCAATTAAGATGAACCACTTTGCATAAAAAGTTAGGCAAAACAGTTGTGAACAACATATCACTTAATAAGTTATTCACACATTAAACATAAATAAATGGCTCCACCGTACAAAAGTGCCAAATGGTAACACAAACATTCATGTAATAACATATAAACAACTAAAACTTGTATATTGCTTCAAGAATATAAGCAGAAATGGTCAAGAGATAAAAGTACCATTTATGACTGGTCCTACTCATAAGCTTCAAGCAACAATGATTTATCTCTCTTTGTTCTAATATCTACTAAGAGTACAGAAGTGCAACATCAGTAGCAGATACCAAATGAAAACATCAATAAATCTTGATCCATTCATTCATAAAAACCTCCTCTGAGGGTGCAAAAGTGCATGTTCTGAGGACAATTTTTTGACAAATTTCTGGACCCTTCTCTAAATGCATGAGAAGGGTTTAAATACTGCTAACTAAATAACTTAATTACATAAATTTAGGATACGGTTTTAAATGACCGCCCTTTTTCTAAGCAAGCTTATTTCTAAAAAATCGAATCTAATTCTTAACAATTTATGCTTTTGCTCCTTAATGTTGCAAGCATTCAACATTTGCCTGGGAAGAGTCGGCTGGTTGCCTTCCGCTTTTGTTTGAGTTAAGAAAACAGAAATGGCAAGCGCTGGCACCTTTTTTTAGTAAAATAGAAGATATTTTTAGGAATCATCCTCTGGCTGGGTGAATTAACTGCGTATATACTTGGCACTGACCAAAATTTCCCTCAAATTGCTTTTGCCTTTGCTATCTTGATTTCCAGACTTGCAAATGGCTAAGCAAGTTAGGGACCTTGCTTTCTGAACAATTTTCTTAGCGCATCGAAAACTGCCTTCGTTCTTTGATTCGAGCCTTTCTGGTGCGTTTTTCCCGTTTAGCGCCTTTTCCTTTAATGGGTATAAGCTTCAAGATTTTTTGTAAACATGCTGCTTTTGTGAGCTTTTGACCCTGAGTGTTGAGTTGGCTATTGATGTCAGCATCTGTTCAGAAATTCTCTGGAATCTGCGGTTCCGTTTATGAGGGAATCTCTTCTCTGTCTCCGAGCGTTGACACTTTCCCTTTTTCTTTAGATGTTTCCTATTTTTCATTCCTGTAGTTCACGCAAAGGAAAAGAGTAATGACAATAAATATTGACGTGAAAGCTCTAAGCTCTATGAATGTATAAAATAATGCCACCCATTGTGAACTGACTCTTTGACAAACACAAAACTATCCTTCATTAACACTTTGGCGTACATTCATTAATTTTCTTTAAGGTGCACATCCAATTTTTTGGTTTACTGATAGCTTTTCTTGAATGTTGAGCCGAGGAAAATTTGCGATGGGCGATTTCTGCAACTTGCATTACGTTATCGTGTTATCGCATTTTGTCAAGATTGTGATATCACAGATCGCAGATTGTAGCACCGCAGCATCGCGTTTATCACAAGATCGCAGATCATGTTAAATCATTGTGTGTTGTTTATGCGATGTTGTGACATGCGATGTCGTATATCAGCCATCAGAGATTTCTTAAGATCTTCATTTATGGGCGCTTCTTAATGTATGTGATGCGATGAATTTCGCATCGCTTTTTCGCAGTTTTTATTGTGCTCATAAAGAAATGTTCTACTCTCTTCTCGCGACGCGATATATTTTTAAGGAGTATAATACAATTTTTTTTTGAACTTTTCACTAAGGGTCCCCACTTGTTTTATGTTATTGCTAATACTAAAGAAGGAGGGGGGTTGTTGGTGGCCACAACAATGGTGATTCACTTTGAAGAACCAGTTATCTCTGCTTTTCTTATTGAATCTTAACTTCCAAAACAGAAAAATGTTCATAAATCTAAATTTTGTTATGGACAAATGGAGTGCATTATGCCTTATCCTATCAATGAAATTTTGTTTCAACCTCTTTTTATTCTAATTTGTTTGCTTCCTCAAGCTTGTCCTTGTATTTACATCAACCATTACTTGGTCTTGTAAAGATAAAATAAAGTTTTCTCTGTGTGCCAATTTTTAAAATATGCTCGTTTGTCGCAGGTAGAGCCTCTGCTACCAGCAGGCATCCATAGCCTTGATAGGGTTACCTGTTACCCAACAATGATCCTTTATCCTGGTTAAGGTGATCTACAACTTTCAAAGAAAAACCCACATTGACACTTTTTCTTTGATTTTATTTTTTATTCTTAAAGAACAATGTCTTGGTTTGGTAGCCAAATTATGAAACAATCATTCACTTGATTTACACTCTTGAACAAGCTGGCTTGTGATGAGACCCCTTGTCTTTTGATTTTAACAATCTTGAGTCATTGCCCTATTTTGATGGACAGTATTGGAAAAGTCAGCAAGTTATAATATCTGTGATCATGATAAGTCGGCTCATGATGAGACCTCTTATTCTTTAAGATATAGTGTTTCTTGGATTGTTCCTCTGAATGTTGCGATTTTTCTTTAATCAGGGAGGAAGTCATTGTTTTCCTTAAGAAAGCTCTAGACGACAATAATAGAGTTTGAAAATATTTGTTTTACAGAGAATATTTATTTTGTTATTGATACCTTTCATTGTGCTGATATAAAACAATTTCTTTGCTAAAGGTTGCTTTCGTCAAATTTTTTTTTGAAGTTGAAAATAGTATCATATCTAGGCTAAAGTTTTTAACTCTATCTGTCAATAATAAAAATCAGATTCTAAAAAAAAAAAAATTCCATTTATACAAGCGGAAAGCTCAAAATTTTAAAGAGAATTGGTGTATTTTCCGTGAATACCTATAGTAACCATTTACAACTGTTTTTATTTATAAAAAAGAAAAGAAAAACTATTCTACAAAATATAAGAATAATCTTCTATGGAAAATATATTTTAAGGATTTGTCCATTAACAGGCAAATGATCCCTTCTACTTGCTAAATCTTGTAAGACAAATGTTGATGGACCTATGACTTCAACAATTTGAAAAGGACCAAGCCACATCTTTTGAAATTTCGTATGTTTGCCTTTTTCTTCATGTGCCTTATCCCATTTTAAAACTAAATCTCCCATTTGAAAAATTTTCCTGGTCATTATGCCTGAATCAAAAGAGGATTTTATTAGCACTTGATGATGAGCATGGGTTTTCTTAGCTTGTTCTCGTTGTTCTTCTAATTTAATTATTTCCATTTGTCTTAGTTGTATGGAGGAAGTAGGTACTTCATCAATGTATTGTATTAAAGACAAGGAGGGAATGACTAAGTGAGTTGGAAGAACCACTTCTTTCCCATAAACTAAATTAAAGGGAGAAGTGCCGATCGAAGCTTTTTTCGTTATTCTATTTGCCCATAAAGCATTTACCAAAGCTTTATGCCAATTCTTTTGGTTCTGGTCAACTATTCTTTTAATAATCCTGATTAGGTTTTTATTTGTCGACTCACCTAACCCATTACCTTGCGGATAGTAATTGGCCGAATATTTTAGTTTGAACCCTCTTTTAAGTGAAAATTCAGTCATTGCATTTCCATAAAAGTATGATGCATTATCAAACATTAAAGCCGATGGCAGTCCAAACCTAGTGATTATAAATTGATCTATGAATTCAATAATATTTTCAGAATTGGCTGTCTTGAGAGGAACTGCTTCTACCCATTTATTAAAATAATCTGTTGCCGTGAGGATGTATCTATGCTACTTAGAAACTATGCTACTTAGAAGAGTGAGGAACGATCTCACCTATTATGTCTAAGCCCCACTGAGTGAACGGTTGCTCGATGTTTACTGACTGTAGTGGCAGGGATGGTTTCTTTTGTCTTCCAGCAATAGTTTGGCAGACTTGACATTTCCTCACGTAACTGTGTGAGTCTTTGAACAGAGTAGGCCAGTAATATCCTGCACGTAAGATTTTATGTGCAGTAGCGTCTCCAGCATAGTGTCCGCCTGTTGGTCCGTCGTGGAGTTCCTGCAAAACTTTTTCAGCTTCAGTTTTTTGAAGACATCTAAGAAGAACATAATCATAATTCTTTCTAAAAAGAATATCATTTATGAGTTGATATTGTTTAGCTTTCAATCTTAGAGCTCTTTTCTTAGTGTGATCCAGGTGTGATGGAGCATACCCATTCTTGAGATAATAAATGATGTCAGCATACAATGATTCTGCGTCATTTAGGCCTACCTCACACATTTGTACCTCTTCAGATGAAATTTCAGAAATTTGCGATGCTCCAGCCAACATTTTGCAGAAGCCTTGACCTCTTACAACGTTTGTTGGTTTGATTTCAAGGTCGTATTCCTGTAAAGCAGTGATCCAATTGTCCCTTTTCTCACCCAGATCCTTCTGTACTAGAAGATTTCTTACTGCTCGAAATGGTACTATGATCTTAGTACAGATTTTAAGTAAGAAAGGTTTGAAATACTTGATTGCTTTGAAAACAGCATAGGCCAGTTTCTCCACGTCTGATTAATTGAGTTCAACACCTTGTAAATTTGAGCTAAAAAATGCAATTGGGGCTTCTGCTTTTTCTTGATTTGCTTAAGTTAGAATCATGGCATATGATTTCTCTGAGGCAAATGTGTATAAAATAAAAGATTTTGAAAAATTTGGGGTTGCTAAAGATGGAGCATTAATAATAGCTTGTTTGATCAGGTTGAATGCTTCATGTTCATCTTGAACCTATTTAAAATTTGAATTCTTTTTAATCATGTTTTGCAAAGGAGACACAATTCGTGAAAAATCTGGGACAAATCTCTTTACAAAATTGATTTGACCAAGGAAAGATTGCATGCCCTTTTTATTATGAGGTAGGGATATTTCATAAATTTCTTTGATTCTGTCAGGATCAATGTGAATACCGGATTTTGACACTATGAATCCTAGAAGTTTTCCTTCACTTAATGCAAAAAACGATTTCTTTGGGTTAAGTGAAATTCCATACGTTAAACATCATTGAAAGATTTGTTTTAAGTCTTTGAGATGGTCGCTTCACTTCTTGGAGTACACTGTTATATCATCCAAATAAATTACTACAGACTTATTGACTAAACCCTTGAATGCGATGTCCATGGCTCTCTTAAATGTAGCGCCAACATTAATCAAACCAAATGGCATCCTCCGATATGCGTATGTGCCCCATTTAGTTCTAAATGTGGTTTTCAACTGATCATCAGGACGTACCATCACTTGATTATATCCTTAATATCGATCCAAGAAAGTCATCAGTTCTGAGCCTGCTACTGCCTGTATTTGTTCCATAGGTGGAAGAGAAAAATTATCTTTTTGACAGGCTTTGTTAAGATTCCAAAAATCGATACAGATTCTAATATCTCTGTTTTTCTTTCTAACGGGTACCATATTGGAGACCCATTGGGAATGTCTGACGGGGAAAATTATTCTGGCTCTTAATAACTTATTTAGCTCAGTTTTTATCTGATTTTCTAAATTGGGGTGGATCTTTCTCAGTTTCTGTTGGACAGGTTTTTCGTTATTGATCATAGGAATTGTATGTTGAATGATAGAAGTGTTGTATGTCTTTAGTTCATCATAATTCCAAACAAAAACATTTTTATATTGTCTCAAAAGATGAATATACGCTAGTTTTTCTTCAGGGACTAGGCCGAGGCCTAGGTTAACGTTTTGTGGTTTATCATTGGTTACTAGGTTTACTAATTCGTAGTTCAGAGTTGGACTGTAGAGCTTTGAATTGGTAGACCTTTTAAACTGATTTTTCAAATCGTATAAGTCTTCTAACTTAGCCACCGATTTAGGTATAGCATTATTAGTGGTATTCTGTTGTATTTTTAGATCGTGATGGTCTTCGTCAATTATTTGATTGGAGTAGGATCCTTCAGAAGTGAGGAAATTTATGATATCAGGATCGTCATTGAATACTCTCCAATTTGTAATGTTGTTAGGGATGGACGGTCTAAAGATTAATTATATTGAGAATCTATCTAGACTAAAATCTTCGGAGGGAATAAGCTTAGAGGGTACGTTAGCCAAAAGGTCTGCACTTGCGTTTTGGAGTCTCAGGATTGAAGAAATATTAAATGCTATGAAATGCTCAGTCAGATCTTGTACTAAAGATTGATAGTGTTTTAAATGACCTGATAAGAAATGTATAGTGTTACATACCTATTTGACGACAATCTCAGAGTCTCCAAAGACTTGAAGATTCTTGACATTCAACCTGATTGCTTTGTACAGGCCTTGCACCAAGGCCTCGTATTCTGTTGTATTGTTTGTGCAATCGAATTCGAGTCTTCACATAAGCATGGTCTTATTTCCTTTTGGACTAATCAGAATGCATCTTGCTCCTGCTCCTTCCTTAGATTTAGAGGCATCAAAATATAATTTCCAAAACAAAGATGTGTTTACAAGTTTAGCTAAAAAATTAACACACTTTGAACTATCAGTTTGGGAAACATTTTCGACTTGGGACAAAACTGAATTTTCTAAGTAGGGTGATGTGTGAGCATTGAAATTGCTGAGAAAAGAATCTACCGAGTAATTGCCTATGATACTGCTGTTATACGCTACTGTTTCATTTTCTCCCTCTAATTCCGTTACTATGTACTTCTGGTGTAACTCTCGTTCAACCTTTATTTGATTTGGTTTACCGTTGTAGGGTAACCACATGTGCGACCAGTTGGTTGCGAAGTATCCATGGAGTTTTTCGGACCAATCTTTGCTAAGAATTAGGCCATAGAATTATGGGATATCAGCCACTAGAATGTCAATAACCTGACATAT
>APFE031190275.1:0-16768 GCA_000404065.3 Pinus taeda | reverse complement strand
TCAGCGATTATAAGAATGGAAATCAATTAAGATGAACCACTTTGCATAAAAAGTTAGGCAAAACAGTTGTGAACAACATATCACATAATAAGTTATTCACACATTAAACATAAGTAAATGGCTCCACCGTACAAAAGTGCCAAATGGTAACAAAAACATTCATGTAATAACATATAAACAACTAAAAACTGTATATTGCTTTAAGAATATAAGCAGAAATGGTCAAGAGATAAAAATACCATTTATGACTGGTCCTACTCATAAGCTTCAAGCAACAATGATTTATCTCTCCTTGTTCTAATATCTACTAAGAGTACAGAAGTGCAACATCAGTAGCAGATACCAAATGAAAACATCAAAAAATCTTGATCCATTCATTCATCAAAATCTCCTTTGAGGGTGCAAAAGTGCATGTTCTGAGGACAAGTTTTTGACAAATTTCTGGACCCTTCTCTAAATGCATGAGAAGGGTTTAAATATTGCTAACTAAATAACTTAATTACATAAATTTAGGATACGGTTTAAATGTCCACCCTTTTTCTAAGAAAACTTATTTCTAAAAACTCAAATCTAATTCCTAACTATTTCTGCTTTTGCTCCTTAATGTCGTAAGCATTCAACATTTTCCTGGGAAGAGTCGGTTGGTTGCCTTTCGCTTTTGTTTGAGTTAAGAAAACAGAAATGGCAAGCGCTAGCACCACTTTTTAGTAAACTAGAAGATATTTTTTGGGAATCATCCTCTGGCTGGGTGAATTAACATGTGTGTATACTTGGTAATGACTAAAATTTCCCTCAAATTGCTTCTGCCTTTGCTATCTTGATTTCCGGACTTGTGAATGACTAAGCAAGTTAGGGACCTTGCTTTCTGAACAATTTTCTTAGCGCATCGAAAACTGCCTCCGTTCTTTGATCCGGGCCTTTCTGGTGCGTTTTTTGCCTTTAGCGCCTTTTCCTTTACCGGGTATAAGCTTCAGGATTTTTTGTAAACATGCTGCTTTTGTGAGATTTTAACCCTGAGTGTTGAGTTAGCTATTGATGTCAGAATCTGTTTAGAAATGCTCTAGAATCTGTGGTTCCGTTGCATGCGGTATCCGTTTATGAGGGCATCTCTTCTCTGTCTCCGAGCGTTGACGCTTTCCCTTTTTCTTTAATTGTTTCCTGTTTTTCATTCCTGCAGTTCATGCAAAGGAAAAGAGTAATGACAATAAATATTGACGCGAAAGCTCTAAGCTCTACGAATGTATAAAATAATGGCACCCATTGTGAACTGACTCTTCGACAAACACAAAACTGTCCTTCATTAACACTGTGGCATACATTCATTAATTTTCTTTAAGGTGTGCGTCCAATTTTTTGGTTTACTGACAGCTTTTCTTGAATGTTGAGCTGAGGAAAATTTTCGATGGGCGATTTCTGCAACTTGCATTACATTATCGCGTTATCGCATTTTGTCAAGGTTGTGACATCGCAGATCGCAGATCGCAGATTGTAGCATCGCAGCATCGCGTTTATCGCAAGATCGCAGATCGTGTTAAATCATTGTGTGTTGTTTATGCGATGTTGCAACATGCGATGTCGTATATCGGCCATCGGAGATTTCTTAAGATCTTCATTTATGGGCGCTTCTTAATGTATGCGATGCGATGAATTTCGCGTCGCTTTTTTGCAGTTTTTATTGTGCTCATAAAGAAATGTTTTACTCTTTTCTCGCGATGCGATATATTTTTAAGGAGTATAGTACAATTTTTTTTTGAATTTTTCACGAAGGGTGCCCACTTGTTTTATGTTATTTCTAATACTAAAGAAGGAGGGGGGTTGTTGGTGGCCACAACACAAAGCTACATTAGCAACAAATGTCACATGGCGAAAAACCCATCGATGACAAAATCCGGCAAAATGGATGACAACAACATGTCAACAAACATATTCTATGAGATGGACGATAAGCACATATTGATGACCAAATCTTGGTGGAACTGACGACAACCATATGTCGACAACCAGGTACAAAACCATATCCTTTGAACACCATGAAAACCATAGAAATCACCTAAACAACCTAAATTATAAACAACATTGTCGAAGCTGAAGACACCAAACTGAATACTAATGATGAAACTTAAACTGTGTAATTGATCTGACGAGATCCTCCTGGATCACTCCCACTCTTTTGATGGTTAATAGTTTCCTCCACCTCACCAACAAGTGGCAAGTTAATGTTTTCTCATTTATGAGCTCTTTTTTCCCACCCTTGAGGAAAACTTCATGTCTTCTAGGAAACAATTAATTGGTCAATATCATAATTCCTTAATTAAATCCAATCACCCAACTTCGATGACTAGGAACTATTGATGGCTAATAATAAATTTCCACAATTAAATTGTATCCTTTTTCCCCTTCAGTGATTTGTACTCATCCATTAATTTCCCATATTTTCTTTATTCATAAATTAAAACATAATTACAAATTTACAAGTAGCTATTATTAGTAATAAATTACTAATAATTAAAATGTTCATTTGTTTTCAATTTAGTATACTTAACCAAAAATAAACCTATGTACATTTAATTAAAATCAAATCATTAAGCTAAGGGATATCATAGTTATTTACACTATCATGCATTTCACATTAAATGTAGTCTATTCAATACATTATAATATAATTTCATAAGTGTCATACTTGATCTTATATCCAATTACATCATACCGCTACTCCTCATTCAACAGAACTGTAGAGGTTCCAATGCCACTGATCCAGGTGGATATTGGTGGCCACCCGCTAATTCCACATGGATCCCCTCTAGTGCTTCTTTCAGTTTTTTCAGTTTCCTTAATTATAGCATAGTTTACTATTTTTAGCAGTTTTTTGGGTCCTAAACTTCCGGAGCCGTTTTGAGGCCCTAAACGACGTTTTTTGGGAAATCTACCGCCAGCGATTTTTCTATCTAAAATTTGGCTTCTCTGTCATAGTCCTCAGAGATATCTTTCCAACAGGATATCATGCGCATCAAACGGAGATAATACGACCAATTTGCGACCCCGGGAAGTTGATGTACCAACTTACCCAAAAATAGGGCCCACAATTTGGCGTTTCATCTTCTAGGGTTAGGTTTTGGAATGTGAAGGGTTTTCCATTGTTTCTCAACAATAAAATAGGCCTTAGAGCCTCATTGTAACACAGTTCAGAGGCATGAAGCCACACATATCTTTCAGAGATAACTACCATCGCCCTAGCTAGTTTATTTCCATTTCTGGTTGTAAGCATATTTCAGTATTTTCCATTAATGAAATGAAGTATTATTTTTGCTGCATCTTTGTGTATATGGTTATCTCTGTAATTTTTTGCATTCCTGTTTAAGTCTGGATCAACCACAATCTTGGCTCTGATACCACTTGTAACATCCCTCGTTAGCCCTCATGAAAAAATACAAAGGATTAGAAAATATTTACTAGATTTACTATCATGTATTATTCCCAACGACTTATTCTATACTCCTTAACTAACCGTCAGATAAAATTACCATAATAACAAGAAATAACCATAAAAAGGAATAGTGTGTTGTGTAAAGGAATATTCATTATTTCCATTTGTTAACATACTACAGCCTACCATACTTTTCCTGCCTTGCATCATTCAATCAATCAATCACATATTATTAATATGCATCAATTATCTGTGTGCATATAAGCACATATTACTTTTCAAGAAACTATATCTTCGTCTTTATCATTTTACGTGCAAGGTTCACATGCATCCTTCTTTAAGAAAATATCATGGCATCTTTATCACTTTATGTGCAAGGTTCATATGAATTCTTCTTCAAGAAATTAACAAAGTTAATGTATCTTTGGTCATAATATTCCATGAAATATTCTTTAATTACCTATATTTGTTCACAAGAATCCATGAAATTCCACACATAGACCATGCAATCTTTTTCAAGAAAAAGCATGATACTTATCGTTACCTTAAACAGTCTGCCCTTTGTTCCCTTATCTTCTACTAGAATTTCAATTGGTATTTTTGATGACCAAAAATGAAACGAATAGCTTGAATTATCATAATTATTCACCTCCTACTACATCAACCTTTCTCAAATACTAGGCGTACAAATATTGTATTATGAATCTCAAAAGTTTGTTGATCACAAATATAAACCCTAAGACTTCTTCCCATGGCTGACAACGAGTAATCTATCACCATTTCTTAAGTGATCATTTAAGGTATTTTCATGTCCATCCCAAATAATTTCATGGAATCTAACTTCATAATAATAACCACGTCATTGAATTAGTGCTCCCCAACTTTTCTGTGGCGACTACAAATGGGTAAAATATTTGTTTAACAGAGCAAGGGAAACACAATGTTGACTATCACCCTTGACTATTCTTTAGGAGAGGATTAAAATCATTGAATGTGGAAACAAACCTGTAATGAAACCCTTACCAATCCATATATTGCACACATCTTCCCATCAATCATTATAAATGGCCTCCATCCCTTTGTTTGATTCAGTAGGACAATAAAACTCATTAGATTAGTTACAAACATATTCAAAATGGTTCTTGATATCAACCATTTAGTCAAATGCGTTAACACCATAATATTACATATTACTAAATCATGAAAGTCAAAGGAAGGTTTTATGCATATTACAAAGGAATTACTTCCTAACATGAAATTTTTCTTTGAACCTCGACTTATATCTACATAATGAACAAATATCCAATAGAAAAGAATCTAAGGCCAAATTTTAAAATTGTGACCTGGACTTGTTTTCTATACCATTGGGTTGTCCTTAACTAATCAAATTTGCAGTTCAGTTAAAACTATGTTGCATATGATGAGCCTCATCATTGGGTAATTATATGGGCCTAAATGACATCCTAGCTTAGGCAAACCAACTATTCTCATAGCTTATTGCATACTTTTGATTATATTTTGTTTATGAGATGAGTTAGAGTTGCATATTTTTCTTTGTGGTCTAATGTGCATTTAATGCAGGATTAAAGGATAAAAGCAAGGAATTTTGGAAAAGACCTTGGTCAAAACTTGAATGGGACAAGGGAGAGGAATTATAGGAGGGAAATCCTCCTCATTTACTACCCCTCCATTCGAATATTCCTCCATCAGCTCAGAGTAAAAACAGCCAAATCATGAGGACTAGAAGGCAGCCGAGCAAGTGAAAGACAAATCATCAATTTATCTTCAGTTTGGGAGCCAAGCCTCCCTAATTTTAAGGAATTCGTTGGGGACTTCATATGTATAGGTAGAGAGGCCTAGGACCTCAATAGGATTCAAACTTTTTATTGTAAAACTCTATTTTATTTTAGAGCTGCAAGACTTGTGACAATTTTTTATGTAATCAATTGTTTTGATAATAAGAATGAGTTTTGTTTTGAGCCAACACTGAGTTAACTCAGAGGGATGAAGCTCTTGGGTTACAACCCAACACTAGCAGCAAAGGCTCCTCTTTATTGTACATGTATACTAGCATAGATTCATAGTTTAATTGTTCACTTGTTTAGTAGCTGCATTTCCATTACAGTAGTGTAGATTAGATTGGTTGTATGTTATTTTTCTTCCATTTGTGCCTTCTTTCAATTAGAAAGTTAGCAAGGAGAAAAAGGATCACCATAAGGTTTTCAGCAGGTGTCTCGGCCTCATTTCCTCCCTCTGGGACCATGGCTTGAGGAAGAGACCCTTCAGCACCCCCAAAAACACAGATTTCTAGTTCTTGCATGAGCTTTGGAGTTTGTTGTCTTGATTCAACATTTGGTTCATTTCATTGTCATCTTTTCCCATTACTCCATTTATGCAATAAGATCTCATTCATGCTTTCATTCCCTTCAACACTTTCTTCATGCATAATATAGGCAATTGATTCATGCTTTTCTAGTTTATAAAAATGTATCTTGTTGCATAGTTGTTGGAAAACACACATGTTTTAAGAAAAGAAGGTACTTCAGGAGGAGACCCAGACTTCATCACCAGTAGCCACCTTCCACTTTGTCCACCCTAGCCATTTCTTGTTCCACCATCACCCTCACTAGTTTTTTTTGTCATTTTTCATTGAAATTCCCCTAGATACATTGAGCAAATCTATCCATCTCTGATCTTTGATATTGAATCCTGAGTGTTCCTAGAACTTATAACACCCCATCCCAATCATCACACACCTTTTTCAAGCTTCCAAACACCTCCAATACCTCACAATTATCTCTCGGCAGTATCCTGTAGGTTTCCTGCAATTCCTATAGGATCATCCTGTAGGTTTCTAGTACATCCTGTAGGTTTTCCTGAAACGGCTCGTTTTGAGGCTGAATTGATGGGGAACCTCTAGGAAGTTACAAAAAGCCTCCTAGGACCCTTTGACACCATCCAACCACTCCATAAGATTTTTATCCACCCTCAATCACCTTCCATCCACCTGTCACATCCACAAGAACAATTAATTTGCATACTTGATTTTGCCTTAAAAAACCAAAAAAAATGAAAACAGATTTAGTTTAGTTTTTCGTACTTACACATTAGTATGGTTTGATGTTCTTTACTTTTGTAGCTTAGATAGAAGCATTAGGTTAGTGATGATTTAACAATTTTGCTTAGCATAGCTATTTAGATGGTTAATTAGGATATGGTGTGATTTATCATTACATGTTATTTTCTTCATTACTGCAGTAGTGTAGCTCTCTTAGAATAGATTTTCTCTTCTTCCATCAAAGAATAAATCTTCTTATGACTATATAGAAGTCTGGCTTGGAACCCCTGGGGTCTCTCGCCGGATGAACAGTGACAATAAGCAGGACTTTCACCTTTACTTGTGCATATAACACTGTCACCTCCAATTTTGTACGAACCTCGGGTTGATAAGTAAAGATGGCAGCCATGGAGTTGTAGCATCCTTGCTGAAATACTGGCGCTCATCACTTTTTGGTGTCGTTTCCAGGGAGGTGTCTGAGTAGAATGTGATTACTGCTTTCTTTTCTTCTATTTCTTGTCTTGAATTTTTTGCCGCTAGTTTATTTCTGCAAAAGTAATCTAGTAGCTTCCTTTCTTTCATTTTTCATTATCTACTTTTCTTTTCGTTCTGCAAGTATAATTTCAATTTAGCAAGTAGCTTTTGCATTCTATCAGTGATTTTCATTCAATCAGCAATTTCATTTCTGTAAAGTACTTTCTAGCTTTAAAAAATTAAAAAAACCAAACCAAAAACATTTCCTTTCATGCCTCGTAGGAATAGGGACAATTTAGGGAAAGTTTTGCTAATTACCCCCACTACATCCAACAACCAATCTTCTCTCTTCTTCGGTGGCTGTGAACTAGAGGAACCTTTAGGTGAGCAACCTAACATATTTGAAGAACCTACAGGGGAAGAAGAAGAAGAGGAACCCATTCCTACTAAACCAATGGCTGAAAACCAAAATGGCAGAGGGAATAGAGAGAGAGTTGAGGGTGCCTTCCCCATCATGGAAACCAACGAGGACACTAAGATGAAGAATATAAGCCCCTATACCCTACCTCATTTCCATGGCCTGATCACAAAAGACCCTGACACTTTCCTACTTGGGTTTGTTGTTATATGTTGAACCTATGACTATACAAATGATGAGAAAAAGTTAAAACTATTTCCATCTATCCTCAAGGATGCAGAATTGCACTGGTTCATGGGCTTACCTAGAGATAACATCACAACCTGGGCTCAGATGTAGTAGTATTTTAACAACAAATATCGGGACTACTGTAGGTCAAAGGATACTAAAGAAGAAATTTTCAGGATGACCATAGGCCAAGATGAATCCTTAGAAGACTACAAAGAAAGATTCTAGCTCGGTTACAAAAGGGCCAGGTCTACACTTGACCTTAAGTCAATGAAGCTGGTCCTGCTCAGGGGAGTAAGAGAAGACCTTCTGGATACCTTACACTTGTTAGCAAGAGGAGATATCTACCAATTACCCTATGAGGATATCAAGACTATCTTTAGAAACCATTCTAGGGAAGCCAAGAAAAAGGGTAGGGGTAGTCAACCTATAGCCAACACACCATCTTCCAACTCATCCGTCAAGGGTGAAATTGGAAATATGCTAGAATATTTCAAAAGTGAGATTCTACTAACCCTTGCCATGCAAATGGACACCATAAACATCAAGAGGAATGAAGAGGAAGCAGAGAAAGACTTGGCCATCTTTTTTCCTAGATGCACTAGGAGGCATCCTAGGAACAAATGTGCATTGAATTGTATTGAAATTTGCTCGATCTGTGAAGAGAACCACTCCACAGACAAGTGCCCTCCATTACCCAAACTCAAATTTGTATATTAAGGAGTTGAAGGGGTCATTGAGCAACATTGCTACATTAACCAAAGGAGCCCTCCTAGACCGAGCCCATGCTAGCAAGGCATTCAAGGGTCATCTCATGCATATTACAACCCCAAGAAAAACACAACTATACCTTCTTGGGGAACCCCTACACATCCTTCCTCATCTACACCCCCTCCTTGGTCCTATGCATTTCAATATCATTCCAAACCAGCCAACTAGTCTTCAACCTTACAATCCACCACAATCTCAGTGGAATACGCCACTCTAGGGGTGGAGGCCCCAATACAACAATGCTCCAGCTCTATTGCCTCCACCACTTGCCCAACCACAACTACTACACTCTGCTCCACCAAGGAAACCCTAGATCCCTGCCAGCCAAATCCGAACCCAAACAATAGGAAGGCTCAACAAGTATACAGTGGAGAGACATCATATCCAACTTATTTTGTGGAAATCTAGGAGATTAACCTAATATCTAGTAGATTCCTCTAGGATAACCAACCTCCCCCTCCACATAAGGAGGTTGAGGAAGAAAGAGAGGAAAGAAACCTTAAGTTAAATCCACCCTTTCCTGAGAAATTAGCCCAACCACTCCAGCCTACTCCAAAAGAAACTGAACTTCTGGGAGAATTGAAAAATATATGTGTAAAGATCCCCATTCTCGAGGAAATAAAAGATGTTCCCATTTACAATAAGTTGATTAAGGAGAAATGCTTCAAGAATCCAGGAAGAAGAAAAAGGGATGCCCCTACCATTAATGTCATTGGGCAGTTGTCCGACTTAATGTTGGGGAAGGTAATATGTTCGAAATATTTGGACCCTGGAAGCCTTGTAGTAGATGTGCACATCAATGGCACCATTGTCCCACACACTCTGATCAATATTGGGGCTGCCATTGATGTGATGACCAAGGACACCATGCTCAAACTCAACCTCCAAGGGTCATTGAGGAAGACCACAATAGTTATACAACTTGCAGACCATTCCACAGTCACCCCTAAGGAAATTTTGGAGGATGTGATGGTCCCCGTTGACTCCTCGGAGTACCCTGCATATTTTCTAGTTCTCCAACCTAAGGCTAAGCTCACTGGTTATCCTATAATCCTTGGGAGGCCATGGTTGGCCATAGACAATGCTTACATTAGCTGCAGAGCTGGGAATATGACCATCAAGAATGGGTATATGTCTAAGTAGTTAGTCCTATACCCTCCTTTTCAACCTTCTCTAGAGCATGATTTACCTTTATGGTTGGAGGAGGAGGAAGAAGATGACGTTTGTTTCGCCCAACTTTATGCTTTAGAAGCAACCATGGGAGGAGGACAACAATATGAGGATGACTTGATTAAACACTTGCTCCAAATTCCAACTCCTGGTTCGTTACCATTAGAAGAAGAAGTAAGGGAAAATGAGAACAATCAATCCAATTGACCTATGCTTGGATGATTCCAACCCACTCCATGTCAAAACCATAGAATTCGGCCCAGATAAAACCTTAAAAATTAATCCATCCCTTTCTGCTCTTGAAGAGGAAAAGCTATGTAACATGTTAAAATAAAACCTAAAAGCCTTCACTTTGAGTTACAAGGAAATGAAGGGAGTACACCCCTCAATGTGTACTCACCACATATACATCAAAGAAGGTTGTAATCTGGTCCAGCAACCACAAAGGAGGATGAATCCAAGTCTTAAATATATAGTCAAAGAAGAACTACAAAACTGTTAGATGCAGGATTCATTCACCCTATCTTCGATGGTGAGTGGGTCTCCCCTTTAGTGTTAGTTCCCAATAAAAATGGTAAGTGGAGGATTTGTGTCAATTACCAGCAGTTGAACAAAGCCACAAAGAAGGATCATTTTCCCCTACCCTTCATTGACCAAGTGCTAGACGGCTTGGCAGGGAAAATGTTTTTTCTCTTTCCTAGATTGATTCAGTGGGTACAACCAAATCCAAATCTTCCTAGAAGACCAGGACAAGACCAAATTCACCTATCATTGGGGTACTTTTGCCTATAGGGTCCTTTCTTTTGGCCTACAGAATGCTCCTGCCACTTTCCCGAGAGAAGTCTTGAGTGTTTTCGCCGAATTAGTACATGATGCGGTGGAAATTTATATGCATGATTTTATACCTTATGGCTATGATTTTCAAGAAGTCTTGACTAATCTTAGAAAAGTACTGCACAAATGCATTGAAATGAACCTATCTCTCAGTCCTAAAAAATGTGAATTCTTAATGACTGAAGGGACCATGCTAGGTCATTCAATATCTTAGCAAGGACTACATGTGGACCCAAACAAAATAGCAATCATCCAAGGGGTCCCACCTCCGCAAAAGTAGAGAGATGTCAAGAGTTTCTTAGGGTTAGCTCGATACGACCAAAGTTTCATAAAGGACTTCTGCAAGTTGACCTCTCCTTTATTTGGGTTGTTAACCAAAGATTCTGAGTTTATATGGTCAAAAAGCTATCAAGAGGCCTTAGACATTCTAAATAGTAATTTAACCACTGCACCAATTCTCCGAGGCCCAAACTGGGCCCTCCCCTTTCATATTCATGCTAATGCCTCACACAAAGCCATAGGAGCAGCCTTAGGTTACGTAGAGGAAAAACTTCCTTATGCCATCTATTTTATTAGTAAGAATTTGTCAAAGGCTGAGCTCAATTATACAATGACCGAAAAGGAACTCCTGGATGTTGTGCATTCATTAAATAAATTCAGGCATTACATTACAGGCTATCAAACATTTGTGGATACTGACCATGCTGCAATCAAATATTTAATGAACAAATCAGATGTGAATGTTCGAATTAAAAGATGGTTTCTTTTATTAGAGTAGTTTGACCTAACCATTATTGATAAGCCTAGTAAGGAAAATGTTGTTGCAGACTTTTTACCTAGGGGGAATTTACCTGCAGGTGAAGAAGGAATGGTGGATGACCAGTTACCAAACAAGCACTTGTTTTCTATTTCAGTTCTCTCTCCATGGTTTGTTGATAGAGTAAACTATTTGGTATCAGCACAATTCCCATCAAACTTTCCCTCCAAAGAAAAGAGCAAGATAGTCAGGAAACGCGCCCCCTTCACCTGGATTGGAGGGAATATTTTCAAACTTGGCCTAGATCAAATCTTGAGAAGGCGTGTAAAGGAAGAGGAAGTTTTTGACATCCTTCTGACTTGTCATGACGGGCCTTGTGGGAGTCACTTTGCAGCAAAAAGGACAACATTCAAAGTGTTACAAGCAGGCTATTATTGGCCAACCCTTCATCAGGATGTGAAAAAGTACACTAGTCAGTGTGATTAGTGCCAGAGGATGGGAAAGCCTACTCCAAGAGATGAAATGCCCCTACAGCCTCAAGTGACTTTGGAGCCATTTGACAAGTGGGGCATGGGCTTCATTGGGCCTATCAAACCTCCTTCAAAACAAACATAGTACATTATTGTGTGCACTGATTATTTGACTAAGTGGGCTGAAACCAAGGCAATTAAGGTAGCAACAAAAGAGAAAGTGCCTGAGTTCCTAAGGGAGAATGTATTCTTCAAATTTTGGTACCCTAGAGAGCTAGTAATAGACCAAGGCAGTCAGTTTACCTCCAACGTGATTGAAGAACTACTCAACCATCACAAAATCAAGCATTGGACCTCCACCCCATATCATCCACAAGCTAATGGGCAAGTGGAGGTGACCAACAGGGCACTGGAGGGAATCTTAACAAAGGTAGTAAGAAGCAGTAAGTAGGATTTGGCAGAAAGACTAGTTGAGGCCACTTGGGCCTATAATACCACATGGAAGACCACCACTAGATTTACACCCTATGAGCTGGTCTATGGGGAAAAAGCCTTGTTTTCCATTGAGTTTGAATATAACACATTGAGGATGGCAACCCAACTAGATTTGGATCTTAGCCATGCACAGAAAGAGTGATTATTCCAATTGGATGGCTTCGATGAATTCAGAATGCAGGCCCTCCTACATACAAATATAGTTTATCTTCAGAGGAAGATCTGGAAGATAAACGTATTAAGGAGAAGCAATTCAGGAGGGTGATTAGGCATTATTATATGGTTCTAGGTATAAAGACTTCAAGGGCAAGCTAAGGACAAGATGGTTCAGACCTTGTGTTGTGGAAAGATGCCATGATAATGGTTCAGTGGAAATCAGAACTATAGATGAAGAATCCATTTCGTTGCTTGTTAATGGGAACTGTTTGAAAATTTACAAGATACCTTCATCAAAAAAAAGTTCATTGACAATATCAATAAAACAATGATGATGGTGGAGCAAGTTCTAGTGCCTCCCTCATCAAGTCATTGAAAAAAAGAGAAGAAATAACAAGGAGTTAGGTGAAAACCACCATGAGGCATCTAAGTTCCATCTTTGGGTTGAAAACCTTGTGAGGTGGCCCAATGATGAAAAAATAAAAAAAGAATAAGAAGATCCCTGGGTGAAAACCTTCCTTGAGTCACCTAGGGCAAATAGCTAGGGTGAAAACCTCTCTGAGGTAGCCTAGTTGTTTTTCAAAAAAAAAAAAAAAAAAAAAAGAGAGAAAAAGATATAATTGTTATTGGAGGTGGGCGAGAAAAACAATCAAGGAGACAAAAGAGGATCCAAAGGGAACCCTGCCTCACACATATTCATCTCCTCCACTCTTTACCATGCATCCCTCCATCATTTTTATCATTTTTTTTCCCACTCCATTTCTTCGATTTATGCAAAGTTTGTGTTTTCTACAGGATCCCCTGTATTCCTATAGGATCCCCTAAAAACCTACAAGATGATCCTGTAGAAATTACAGTGGCCCAAATAACCTACATGAAGCAATCTGAGGGCACATGGTAGGGCTTTTATGTCCCTAAAATTCACCCAAGGCATGATCCAACACCTCACCTCATCCACCATCATCATCCCTGCACTCACCATCCATAACAAAAAAAGATCAGTTTCAACAATTTCTACCAGTCACGGAAAAAAAGAAAAAAAAGAAAAAAGGAAAACTGAGAGTAAGAATATAACCTGAGTGTCCTTTGCTCTACACAGACTTCTACTCCTCCTTTCCATTCATAACAAATCCTCATAGCCCTAGCCAACAACATGATTAATGAATTCTGAGGGAGAAGCAACTACAGGACACCCTGTAGGAAATCCTATAGTGGCCTATCCCATAGAATGCCAATCACCAGCAATAGGTCCTCTCTAGGATGATCCTGGAGCTCCACAACAATAGCAACATCAGAACTTCAGTCATAGATACCTACAAAAGCTAAGAAACCATTAGCAAATAGTAGGAGGAGGAAGAAGAATGGCATGAAGAAAATAAACAACGCAACATCTCTGATATTTGACAACTGTAGCATGGCATCAAAACCATAGGTAAGTATCCTTCTCGCTCACTCATATGCATCATTTAATCAAAATTTGTAAGGGTTATGAAATAGTTGGTTTATAAGTGAAAGGGTGGCTAATTAACTTGGCCACCTTCGTTCAGTCAGCACATGTAGAACCTAGTGTCCTCTCACACATGGGTGCAGTCAACTCAAAGACAGAGGAGGAGTAGGACAAGAAGTGGTTAAACTACAAATCTATGAGGTGGGAGTTGATTATGAGGAGTGGAAATGATGAGGTGGTAGTGGGGACCAATGGTCCAAAAATGGCAACGTACCTCTGTTGCCAACACACCACCTCACCCCAAAACACCATAAAGGGAAATAAAACATCATTCACATGCATTCATGCATTCCACCTCCTCGAAACTCCCTCACTCAAGTTGCTCTCATAAATTTTTCCACCCATCGGAAGCAAGGATCCATTGTTCTGCACAGGAATTCATACAGGAGCATGCACATGAATTCCTACAGGATACAGTCTACAGGATCAGTCTATAGGATACACAGAGGTAGTCTACAGGATAGGCAGAGAAGAGTTCAAGAGGGGATATCATGAGAATTGTCCACTGCCTCCATTCTACAGAGGTAGGCCCTAAAATTCCATCCCCATTTACAAGCACATGAACCAAAAATACTCTAAAATCTAGTGAATTTAGAAAATGTTAGAGGTGAATTACATACACAGTCAACTCTGCTTTTCTCTTGCATTAAAATTTTTTTCTTCAACTCTCTCATTTTCTCATCAAGCTTCACCAGTAAGATGATAGGAGGGTTTAATAGGAGAGAGCCCACAAACACTGTGAGGATACAACAACACTCCCAAGTGATTGAAATCTTTACAAGACACAACTAGATGGGGTTTTTCAAAAAATTCACTGGGTATGATGATGAGGTGGCTCAAGAATTTTCTCACTCCCTCACTCCACACAGTAGAATCCATGCCACTGTTATTGTTAGAGGCCTCACTATAGATCTCACCCTAGAGCTCATCCGTAGGGTCACCACAATTCCCCTAGGAATTCCATGGAGAAAAGAAGACAAAGGAGACAATCAGGTGGAAAATAGGAAATTCTTTTTGGAAGGTGAGGAACCCACTGAGTACTAAAATGTAGTAAGGAGGGACAATCTTCCATACCCATGGAGTGAGGTAGGCTACCCACTCATCAAATATATCTCATGTGAGGGTAGATATATTGTTGTTTATGGCTATCATTTCAGGATCCTTGAAGAATTAAGATTTGGGGTAGAAGCACCATTTCACCAAAGACTCATCATACCCTATTTCTTGATGCAATCACTCATAGACTCCAGCAACAAAGTGAAGGAGGGGAATTCCCAACAATTGGCTCACCATGGGTTGATTAGGATCCTCATTGAAGATGCCATCCAAAACCTCAGAATCCGTATAACATGATTAGTCTTAAGAGACTTGCCAGTAGAGGATGACATCAAAACCCTCATGTATGATGTTAGTCCTTCTGTCAGTGCGGAGGAGGCAAAACAAGAAGAGGAAGATTCAAAGCTAGATAAGGATAAGGTGGATGAAGAAGAAGCTTACAAAGAGGAACATGATGAAGACGAATAAGAAGAGGGAGAAGAGAAGGAGGATGATGATGAAACAGAGGAGGAAACTAAGGAAGAAACTAATGGAGATGAGGAAGAACCACAATAGGAAGAAGACAGGAAAAACAAAGAGGAAGAAGACAGGAAAAACAAAGAGGAAGAAGGAATTGAAATAGAAGGGAAATAACACAAGGAGGACTCACCTAGGGTGTCTCCAGAGGCCACTGAGAGGGAGGTAGCAGCTGCCCTCACTGCTCTCAGCACCCCAGTCAAGCAAAAAGGAAAAAGAAGGAGGCAAACACGACTATATTTTAGAACAAGAAAGAGCACAAGAATCAAACAAGGGAATCCACAAATATTAACAAAAAATCCTATTGATATTGAAGATTCTCCTATAAAAAGAGACAAAATGCCTTCCCCTAAGTCACCAATCACCTATGTATGGAGGCCTAGTACTAGATCAACTTCCTCAAAGGGTAAGGTCATCCTATAGGATCCACAACAAAACCTACAGGAAGAAAAAATAGTCCTACAGGATACTCTGCTGAAACTACAGGAAGCACATAAATTGGAAAGCAAGGTAGGGGAGAAACAAGAAAGAAAAGAAGAAGACCTAGAGACAAAGGAATCAAGCCTCCAACCTAACCTAGACTTCCATTAGCGGTTTATTGAAGGAGGCAGGGTAATATCTCAAAAATTTACCATCCCATTGCTTTTCGAACTTGAGAATGAGAGGGACAGAACCCATTGATGGATGCAAATCACCAAGTCAAAAGGGGTGGAAGACATTGGGCACATGGAAGAGAAACTGAAAGAAATGGGCAAAGAGCTAAGTGGCTTAAGGGGCAGAGACGCAATCATGAAAAGTCAACTTGAGAGAGAAAATGCATGGCTAAGGAGACAACTACAGAAAAGAGAGAACCAACTAGCATGTATGGCCAACCTCTCCTTGGAGGCCATCCAGTGTAGGATGCCAGCTAAATCCTATGCTCTTTACCTCAAAGAATAATGGATGTAGTTTCAGATTTAAACACTATTACAAAGGGGCACCATGCCATTTTAGGACTACAGGAAGTTTATTGATATTTGTGATCAAAGTACACTAGAGGATATGACCACAATGGCTGATTTTTATTTGCACAACATGGACCTCACAGACATGAATGTTTGGGACCCTAATGCTAAGCTAGGAGATCTACAATTAATGGCGTTGGCATCATGGATGAACGATGAGAAGTCAAGAGCTGCAAAGATGAAAACAATAATTGCCAGAGAGAAAAATGAACCTATTTTCATCAGAGCAAAACAATCAAATCCCATGGCCCTAATCAACACCCATAATTTGATTGCAAAAATGATCCTAAGTGTTGCGGAGGTAAATCCCCTCTGCGGACAGAGGTGGATCCCACTAGCCCCACAGGGGTCTAGCAACAATCAATCACGCTGCATGCAAGTTCCTAGCTATATAATTTAGAAGTCGATCTAGGAGACCAACCTGGGATCC
>APFE031190272.1:29134-75080 GCA_000404065.3 Pinus taeda | reverse complement strand
TGAGTATAATAAAAAAAACAACAAGGGTAAAAGGTTGATTCTAGACGGAGTCAAAGACCATTGCATTCCTCATGTGAAAGAAAAGAGCAATGCCCATGAGATTGATACATCATTGTCCAATCTCTACCAGAGTACCAATGAGAACCGGAAAATGGTCCTCAAGGAGAAGCTGAAGAACATTAAGATGGGTAATGATAGTGCAGCTGGATATCTCACTAAGATTACTAATGTGAGAGATGAGTTGGCAGCGATGGGAGAGGCCATTCCACCCACTGAGTTGGTGCGGATTGCGGTAAATGGCCTCCCCCGTTCATGGATGAACTTTGCTGATGGGGTTTGTGCACGTGAGACCCTTCCCACATGGGAGAGGTTTTGGGATGATTGCATTCAGACAGAGATCAGGAAAGATCAACTTAGGGCAGCCAAGCCAGTTGAGCAGGATGAGGATGTAGCACTGGTGCAGGAGGCAAGAAAGGCAAAGGGAAGAAGCAAGCTTCCACAAGCAATGGTGGGGGCAAAGGCAAAGGTAAAGGTAAACAGGGTAACATACAGAAGGACTATTCCAAGGTGAAGTGTTGGAATTGTCAAAAGATGGGACACTATGCAGTTGTGTGTCCGGAGAAGAAGAAGAAGAAGGGGAAGGACCAGAGTTTGGCAGCTTCAGCAGAGGTTGAGGACTTTGCAAGTCGTTTTGACCAGGAGTTTGCGTTCACTACGTGTGAGTCCTCTAGTGCAGGATCACCTGCCATACAGGTTCAGAGGGAGCATGCTTTTCCCTCGATTAGCGGAGCATCTTCAGGTATCTGGTATGTAGAAAGTGGGGCTTCACGTCATATGACAGGAGTCCGTGAGTACTTCTCAGAGCTTTCAGAGAGTGGCACTGATGTAGAGGTAGTACTCAGTGATGACAGAGTTGTTAAAGCAGTCGGGGTGGGGACACTGACATTTCAGAGGGAGTCCAAACCTCCCTTAAAAGTGACAGATGTTCTTTATGTGCCAGGGATGAGGAAGAACCTCATATCTGTCTCAGCTTAGGAGGACAGAGGATATGAGGTACTGTTCAGGGGAGGACAGGTGTTGATGTATCCCAGGGGCACCTCCAGCTGAGTCAGCTTGAGTGATAGGTGTACGCCATGCAAAGGTGTACAAGTTTGCATTCCAACCCCTTTTGGCATTGAGTAGTAGTACTGACAGCAGAGCTAGCAGTTCTGAGCAGTGTGAGATTTGGCACCGCAGGATGGGACATATGTATCATGGAGCCTTGAGGACCTTGCGGGAGATCACTACAGGCATGCCAGATTTCAGTACTGATCACTTTGATACTTGTAGAGGATGTGCTATGGGCAAGTTTGCCAAATCCCCTTTCCCAGCAGTGACAGCAGAGCGACTGGGATACTTGATTTGATACATTCTGATGTGAGCGGTCGGATGTCTCATGTTTCCTTGAGTGGATATGAGTATTATGTTTTATTCATTGATGATCACTCCAGGAGGACCTGGATTTATTTCTTGAAGACCAAGAGTGAGGTCTTCAAGCGATTTCAGGAGTTTAGAGCTCTTGTGGAGACACAGACAGGTCGGAAGATCAAGTCCCTTAGGTCAGACAATGGGGGAGAGTACACCCTTGGAGAGTTTGTTGACTATTGTGCGGAGGCAGGCATTAGGAGGGAGTTCACTATTCCTTACAACCCCCAGTAGAACCGGGTTGCGGAGAGGAAGAACAGATCCATCGGAGGGGCTACCAAAGCCATATTACATGATCAGGGGTTGCCATTGCTCTTGTGGGCAAAGGCCTGCAACACAGTTGTTTATTTGCAGAACAGGAGTCCACATCGTGCCTTGGGGCACATGACTCCGGAGGAGGCTTTTTCTGGGAAGAAGCCTGATATTGGTCATCTTCGTATCTTTGGGTACATTACATACTCCTACATACCCAAGGAGAAGAGGACCAAACTAGAGCCCACCACAAAGAAGGGTATCTTTGTGGGCTACAGTGAGACCTCAAAGGCCTTTCGGATTTACATTCCTGCACAGAGGAAAGTTGTTGTCAGGCGGGATGTGAAGTTCGAGGAGGACAGGGCCTTTAGGAGGTCATGGGAATTAGAGTATCTGGATCAACCAAACCCTCAGCAGCAGTTGAGTCAGTCACAGGGATCTAGTGGGCAGGGATTAGGAGGATCCGGAGGTACATCTATGACGATGTCAGGTCCGTCAGTGAGCAGTGGCTCGCCGAGCCAGAGAGGTGGTGCTCCGGGCAGCATGCAGAGCAGTCCACAGAGCAGTTCACTAGGGAGTCCACTGATAGACAGTTCACATGGTACCTCAGCTTCTACAGGTTCAGGTGCAGATAGGAGGATAGCAAACAGACAGTCAGGAGTTTAGGCTCCTGATGATGATGAGGAGGAGGAGTTTCATTCTCCAATGGGAGAAGTATGCTCAGGGAAGAAGAAGCCCAGGTGGCTTCAGGACACCTTGAAAGATGCCACATCTATTGCTAAGCCTAAGAGGCCAGTCAGAGAGATTAGACCACCTGAGAGGTTTTGTAGCTATATGGCAATGGCTACCAGCATCCTTGACTCTGAGCCTTCTAGCTATGAGGAGGCAGCTAGCCAGCAGGTCTGGAGAGAGGCCATGCAGGAGGAGTATTCTTCTATCATGAAGAATGATGTTTGGGAGGTGGTGCCGAGGCCTGAGGGCAAGTCCGTGGTTACTTCCAGATGGCTTTACAAGGTAAAGCATGCTGCAGATGGCAGCATTGAAAAATTCAAAGCGAGGTTTGTGGCTAGAGGGTTCTCCCAGGTAGAGGGAGTTGATTATGAGGAGACCTTCGCTCCCGTGGCTCGATATACTTCGATCCGCTCCATTATATCGATAGCAGCAGAGATGGGTTGGAAGATCCAACAGATGGATGTGAAGACTGCATTTCTCAATGGCTTCATACAGGAGGAGGTGTACATTGAGCAGCCACAGGGCTTTAAGGTGCATGGGAAAGAGTCCCATGTGTGCAGACTGAAGAAGGCCCTTTATGGCCTGAAGCAAGCTCCTAGAGCTTGGTACTCCATGATAGATACATACTTGCAGGGGATGGGTTTCACAAAGAGTGAGGCAGATCCAAACCTTTACTATATTGTGATAGGTGAGAAGCCTCTCATTCTGGTATTGTATGTGGATGACTTGGTCATAACAAGTGCAGAGAGACTCATAGAGCACTGCAAGGGAGATCTTGCGGCAGAGTTTGAGATGAAGGACATCGGCCTGATGCATTACTTTTTGGGTTTGGAGGTGTGGCATGAGGAGGGGCATTTCTTCTTGGGGCAGAGGAAGTATATTGTGGACATCCTTGGCAGATTCCACATGGAGGATTGTAAACCCATGTCGACACCGATGATCACCAACTGGAAGAAGCTTCATACTTCGGATTCCAAGTTGGTGGATCCCACATTGTACAGGCAACTAATTGGTTCCTTGATATATTTGGTCAACACTAGACCAGATATTTGTTTTGCAGTCAACACAATGAGTCTGTTTATGTGTGAGCCTAGGAAGGTTCACTGGGTGGCTGCAAAACACATTTTGCGTACTTGCAGGGGATAGTGGATTATGGTCTGGACTACAGGCAGGGAGATGGAGTGAGATTGGCAGGTTACACTGATTCTGATAGGGCAGGTTGTGCTTCTGATAGGAAGAGCACTTCAAGGTGTTGTTTTGGGTTGGGTTCGGCAGTAGTGTCATGGTTCAGCCGGAAGCAGCAGTCAATAGCATTGAGTTCAGCGGAAGCAGAGTATATGGTAGCCAATCTAGCTAGTTGTGAGGCCATCTGGCTTCGCAAGATGTTGTTTGGCTTATTTGGTGAGCCGTTGAGACCTTCAGTGATTTTCTGTGATAATCAGTGTTGCATTAAACTCACAGAGAATCCAGTATTTCATGACAGGTCAAAGCATATCGGGATCAAATATCATTTCATCAGAGACTATGTTCAGAAGGGAGCTGTGAAGCTTGAGTATATTCCCACTAATGAGCAGGTTGCAAATATTCTTACCAAAGCCTTATCACAAGGCAAGCATGTCTACTTCAGAGACAAGATGGGTGTGGTGAGGAACACCTTCCTCGGTAAGAGGGAGTGTTGAAATTTGATACCGGAGGACAGGTGGTTCCCTAAGGCTTTGATCTTTGGCCTAGGGAAAAGTGTCCAAAAGAATTTAATTTTTCTCCTAAAGTGACTTTATAATTTTATAAAGTCAAATTTAATTTAAAAGTGACTTTAAGTGATAAAGTTACTAAAGTCTAATTTTAAAGTGACTTTAATAAAGTCAATGTAAAATTAGAAAGGAAAAGTGACTTTGGAAATAAATGACTAAGTGGGTCTTTATTAAAGTGGGGTGAATTAAAAAATAGAAAGTGAGATTTAAATGAGCATTTAATCTCAGCCCTAGATCTCAATCTATTTCAGCCATTGGATTTAGGGATTCCCCAAAAGTCACTTAGGGTTAGATTAAAGGAGGGAAAGGAAGAAAAAGTCATTCATTCTTTCATGAACAGATTGAGAGAATGAGAGCAAGAGAGCAAGGGAGATTTCTGAACAAGGAGGAGAAGGATGCAACAGCTTGGCACACATTCCAAAGCAGCGTTTCAACAAAGTCCATACAGATGAGTTAGCACACAATGAAAGGCAGATATTGGGCATGATTTTCTAGAGAGGTCGTACAGCAAGTGCACAGAAATCGAGGAGCATAAATCCGTACAGCAAGTGGTTGTACCTTGGCACGCATTTTTAGGCAAATCCGTACAATTGTACTATTGTTTTTCTGCACAGAAATAGAGGAAAACTGTACAACAACATTTATGGCAGCTTGCACGCTTTTCTAGGCAGTATGTACAACAGCATTTAAGGTTGAAATTTGGGCACAAAAATCGAGGAGGTCGTACAACATTTATTGCTGTTCTATTTTTCCGTTTGCAAGTTTTTCCAGTTGGCTGTCAGGCACGGAAAACGAGATAAGTTGTAAAATTTGCTTGCTACTTTTTTTGCTGAATATCTCCCTCAGTGTAAAAAGCATTTTTCAGAAATAAGGAGCTTTCGAACTGGTTTTCGCCAAGAGTTGTAGGGGGTTTTTCTAGGGTCACCTTGACCAAAAATCACTGTGTTTAAATGTGTTGAATCGCTGTTTGTATGTGCTGATATTTATTTCTGCATTTTCCAGCATTCTGTAATATTTCCAAAATTTGTGTTTTCAGCAAAATTTATTTTCTAGTTGTTGAATGTATGGATATGGGAAAGGGCATTTAACTATTTTGGAGAAATAAGGTGAAACTGAAAACTGGGGTGGGAAATGAGAAATTTCTACATCTTGATCCTCATCGACGGTCGAGATTATTTTGACATGGATCACTCGAACTAGCCGTTGGGAATTTTTCCTTTAAATAGGGTGCTAGGGGTCATTTGAGATCAGATTTTTTCTGAGTCTGGTGCTAAAGAAAGCTCTCTTGTAGTCATTTTTTGTGCAATAAAGAAAGACTTTGGGGCTAAAAATCTCACTGGTGTTACTCTTCTGGAAATGTTGTAAGATCTTTTATTTTCCTGCATAATTTTGTTTTCAGTCATCGATAATAGCTTGATGAAGATTGATTCAGGCACATGTATCTTGCCTGATCTCTGGGGTTTGAATGATAGTTTAGATTCTGAAATATAATGGCATGTATCTCCATTTGATCTGGATTTCACTATCGTTTTTTCCCTTTATGTTAATGGTTGATCTTAAGCTGTGCAGGAAATCTTAGTTTTGAGTTTACCGGGCGTTAGGGGAAGTTCTCAACTAAACCAGCCAACTCCCGGATTGTGTTTTCTAAAAGAGCCCAGCCAGTTCTTGATCTCGGGCTTATCATTTGAAATTTTTTATGAATGCATGAAGCATTTTCTGAAGTATCTCACATTAAGTTTAAAATTCCGATAATATTACTGTGATTATTGACAAAACTGGCTGCTTAAGAGTCGAAAACTCTGTAAATACTGTAATTATTTAGTTGATTTAGGGTTTTCCGTTTTGTTTCCTACACATTATTTTTGGGTGTTCTATTTTTTTTGCCATTGCAGGTTGCAGGTATAGGCTTTGAAAATTTTTCAGGTTTCCGTCAGGCAATTTGGTTCAGGAAAGATTTAAAATTTTTTATCAGGTTTCTGGACTACGGGTTTGCAAACTAGTTTTCATTTTTCACTGTTGCCTGGGATTTTACTGCTGTAAAAAATTTTGAAATTTTTTTCAAAGGGATCACAGTTTTTTAACGCTGCTCATTCCCACGCTGCTATTCTTACGTTTCTCCCACAGAGAACCCCAACTGGGGCTCCCTCATCCTCTACGCAGTCCCTCTATTCCACTGCCAGCAAACTTGAAAGCCCACTCATCTCCAACACTTCTTTTCAAACCTTCATGCTGCCATCCTTTGCTCGCATTGCGTCCATCTCTCCGCGTGATCACATTTGCTGCCCCCTTTATCCGTTGACGTTGCCATTTTTTATATTCCTCCTCTCAAACGCTGCAACCTTTCATCCAGCCTTCACCTGTTTTTCTTTACACTCCACGCTGCCCATTGCTCGTACAACTTCGCGCAGCTGCCAATACAATTTGCAAAACAAATCTTCAACTATCTCCGCGCAAACCTGCAAAAGGAAAACACATTATTCAAAGTGCTGCCCAACATTCCCACGCAGCCTCCATTCTGCTGTCTACACTGCTCCGAAAAATCTCCTCATCGCTGATCATTGCTCTAGCTCCCTACGCAGCGTCCTCCCTTTTGCCGTCGCTTTCCCTCACTCTCCAAGCTGCCAGATCCACGTGCCTCCTGCATCGAACCATTTCATTGCTCCGTCGTGCCTTCCCTTGCCCGTCGCACAGAAAATAGATTTTGGTTGATACGATGTGTAAAGTTTTAGTTTAATGTATATATGTTAGTGTAGTTAAGGTAGATTCAGATTTTATTTATATCGTATAGTTTAGATTTGATTTTTTTTATTTGGTTTTTCATTTAGATTTAAATTTCTTTTATTTATATTTTTAGAACTAAGCTTTTATTTTTAGATTTTAATTTCAATTAGATTTATTTTACATTTTCTGTAGTTTAGATTTTAAATTAACAAAAAAAAAAAAAATTGGTTTTCTTCATGGTTTTGATAGGAATTAGTTTTAGCGTTTATGATTTACTTTTTAAATTTTATTTACTTGGGACTTTATATGAAAAATTTTAAAAAAAATAAAATAAAAAAAAATAAAAAATCTCATAAAAAACAAAAAGTTAAAAAGCATTAGTTTATTTTTAGATTTATTTAGATTTAGTTTTAGATTTAAATTTTTTTAAAGTTTGATTTTAAACAATAATCAAAAAATCAAAAAAAAAAAAAAATCATAAAAGCTTAAAAAGCTCCTTTTTGTTTTTATTAGATTTTAGTTTAGATTAGATTTTAATTTTGTTCCATTTTGATTTTTTAGCTTAGAATCATAAAAAAATATTTAAAAAATTTGAAAAAGCTTAACTAAAAATTGAAAAATTCATTTTTGGTGTCTCTATGTTCCATTTCTCTATAGTTAAATGCACTTAATGTCTATTTTGAAGTTAGCTATGTGAAAGTGCTAACTGGTCAACATTTAAATTTTATGATCATTTAAAGCATTTAATTTTTCTTGAAGTTTAATTGTTGGATCATCGTTAAGGCGTTGTGCATTTGTCGAATATCTTTAACTGCTTGGGTTATTTGATGATAAATGATTGTTTTACATGGTTTATACTTCTGCAACATTTAATAAATAATCATTTAATCATTAACTCCATAAGGCACTGGTACATTAATCTCTAAATCAATCAAGTGCCAAAATTGCCTTGTTGTGTCTCCCAACCCAACTGGTCCACAGTTGGTCTTCATTCATCCCATAGGGTCTACCCCCGTTAGCCTCAGGAGACGGCTTAAACAAAGAGATCGCGGATCAGGGTGACAGCCCCCGGTCTGAGCGTTATCGTGACAATCTATGCGACAACAACTCCAATCACACTAGCAAACTCGTTTTGGGCATGCTCTTCATTCCCTTGTTGGGCTCATTCAACCGAACTCGTCTTTCCCCAGCTTCGGTGCGCTCAGGTGCTCAAGCCTAACGGTTTGACATCCTGCCCCACTTAAAAATGGTTGTCCTCCTCAAAAACACACCTGTTCACAAACTTCTTCGCCAGGGCCCAAAGACTATCCCCTTCATCATGAACAATCTCTAACTTCCTCAATATGGAAGAATCTCGCCTCTGACATTCAACCCATGTGTTTGCCTGAATCACATTGTGTAAGAATTACATGTGTTAGATCCCCTCGTGCAATCAACTAACCAAGTAGCTAATCTGGTCGTAACGCCAACTACCCAAGAACACATGCACCCAAACATATGCAACCATCGTCACATCTTCTCTGTCACACGATCCTTCCTCCAGTTCTACTCATAATGAAGCAGCCTTCAATGACACCTCATGCTTTAAAAGGGTCTCCCCATCCCAAGCCACCGATAGTGAGCCCATATCATTCATGGAATTACAAAAGATGGAGGGGTGGGGAAGTCATATGGCTTTTCTTTCTCCATCAAAATGTGCCATTTCTCTGCACCTCTGAAAATGATCCTCCCATACTTGTTATGAACCCTCCATACTTTTGCATGATGTACTTCATCAAGGCTAGATAGAAACACATACCCCCACTCTATTCCACCAACTTCATTAAAATCATATCATTATGGCCGCGTATATTTGTCTCCACAGCTTCATCCTGGTCCACAGACATCCTTCCATCATCATCCTATTCTCCCAAACTCTATATCCATGCATCAACGTCTTCCTCCAAGTCAACATACTTATTCGCTTCATGTTGACCCTCATCTCTTCTACACTCTTTTGGGGTAGAGTTTGGGCATCAACCTTTTCACCTTCAATGGCCTCGCACTCTCCCATACAAGTCCTTGTGACCATCATCTTTGCCAAATCTGGTAAACTCAAAATGCCATTTGACAATTCCTATATCAACTTCAAGTGTTTTGTCAGACTAGACTCTACATGACTCAATCTCTCGTGAAACTATTCTTCCTAGTACCCATCCTCCATACGAATGGTTGTCATCCTATATTCTTCTGCCACAGCTCCCACAATAGGGACAATAGTTGGCTCCCTCATTCCTGCATGAATGAACAATTTCTCCAAGCGTGGTACTAGCACAACCTCCTGCCATACCATAAACTTTGTGCCAAGTAAAACTTCATAGTCATCCATCTTTATGATAGTGAAGCCAACCTTCCCTTTCCAACTTCCAATCTTCACCGGAACATATTCTCCTATCCCAAGGACTCTACTTCCTTCTAAACTCATCACTTTGAGAGATGCACATTCAAAACAAACGTCAATCCCAATCTCCTAGCCACATCTTCCTTCATGAAGTTGTGAGATGCTTTGCTATCCAACATAACCATCAATGGACTCCTAACTACATCCATCTTCACAAAATTCAGCTTTCTCCTTTTCAGATCATGTTTCGGAGTAGCACCCTTCATCGTAACCGCTCCCAAAACCTGCGTAACAGTGTTCTCTATCGTACTTCTCCTCTTGCTGCAAAGTTGTGGTCTCCTGCCTTAATGGACAATGCTTCGCCAAGTGATCCTCACAACAAAACCAACATACAAGAGGTTTCTTCCCCTTCGGAAGGGCACATGACTTCTTTCCATCCTCCTTCAAAGCAAGGGGAGAGACAGTAGCAGGGCTTGTCGCAGTGAGAATTTTCATAGAAATTCTCAAGAGGTTTCCCTGTGGTCTAGGTTCAGGAGAGGATGCCGAATTATATAGCAGAGGAGGTCATATTCTATGGTGCGCGTTAGCCATATTCCAAATGCGAGTTGGCAGAAGAGACTTCGTTTTAGTTGCTAGAGACTGGATCTATTTCTGAGGGGAAGAGCGAGTGGATATATAGGTAAGAGGAGGCAAGAAGAATTGTTGGGAAGGATTCCCAGAGGCTAAGCAAATATGGAGCAAGCAATGCGCATTTCCAACCGGGCAATGCAAATTTCTAGAGAGGTGTGAGTTTTCCAGAGAAAACTAGATCGACTTGCTGTGAGGGAAAAGGATTTTCCCAATATATTTCTAGTTGATATAAATTTTCAAAGCTAATCCAAAAAGGCTAGCAGCTGTAATTCTCTAATTTTGTTGCATAATAATAAAACCCTCATATGTTGCACTAGTTTTCCCTTCGGGGTTTTTCTAGGGGCAATTATCCAAATATAATGGTGTCTTTTTTATTTTGTGTGTGCATCTATTTCTCAATTATGTATTTTTATATCTGCTACTTTTTTATGTTGAAGAATGCATCAGTAATTTAATATTTATTTTCCATTAATAATTAATGAAGGACAAATAAACTGCTAGTAGTTACAATATTAAACTTCAGTTGTTGCATTCAAGGAATTTTCACACTTTTCTCCCATAACCATTAGACTTCTCGAGTCCCCTAAGGTGTGCAACATTGTTGCAGTTTCTCCTCAAAGGCTAAACCAACTTAAGTCTACTAAATTTGGGACTATGCCTCTATCCTATATACCCTGTAGCAAAACTAATATCTTATACTTGCGTAATTAGTATTCATCCAAATCTTACAACAATGGCCTTTCACTTAACTTCAATTATCCAATTTACTTTTAACTCTGCATTATAAAACCAATACTTAGAATACACACATAAATAATACAATGAAACAACAAGGGGAACTCCCAAAATACTTCCCCACACTTCATTTTTATTACTTCAGAAAGTTCAATTTTAATACTACTTCCAAATAGTTCGGTGCCACAACCTTCGTACAGAAATAACAATACAGCTCAGTTGCAGTGCTTCAATTTGCAACCAACATATATTAAACCCAACCCTACAGGATACTCGACAGCATATGAAAACCTGAAACAATACAACGTGTCGGCCTCACCCTTCCTTTTACCTCACTTTACATTGAACTCTCTCATGAACTTGCTCGTCTTTCCCTTCTTCACATGACTTCCTGTGCTCTGCGATCTTGCTTCTTACTTGGATGAATTACATTGCTTCGATGCTTCCCCAACTCATCTTCCCTTCCTTTTATTTATACACATTCACCCTCCACATGAACCGTCATGTCTCTTCACATGGGCTGCCAAGCCAACCTGCGTTCTCCCGAAGCCAACCCTTCTTCATTTGAGTCGACCTTCCCTTCATTCAACGCATTCGTTCAAGCAGGCATACCTTATCGTGCGATTATTCGAGTGGACCTTCATTGTTCTGTATTGTCATGTCATTCCAATCACTTAAGTAAACTCGTCTTGGGCATTCTCTTTATTCCTTCGTTGGGCTCATTCAACTGAACTCGTCTTGCCCCAGCTTGGGTGCGCTCAGAAACTCAAGCCTGAGAGTTTGACATCCTCCCCCACTTAAAAATGGTTGCCCTCCTTGACAACACACCTATCGCAAACTTCTTTACCAAGGCCCAAAGACTTTCCCCTTCATAATGAAAAACCTTTGACTTCATCAATTTGGAAGAATCTCACCTCTGACATTCATCCCATTTGTCTGCATGAATCGCATCATGTAAGAATGACATGTGGTCGATCCACTCGTGCAATCAACTAACCAGGTAACTAATTTGGTCATAAAGCCAACTCCACAAGAATGCATGCAGCCAAACATATCCAACCATCGCTACATCTTCTTTGTCACATGATCATTCCGCAACGTTGATATGGTGAAGAATGCATCAGTGATTTAATATTTATTTTCCATTAATAATTAATGGAAGACAAATAAACTACAAACAGCTAGAACATTAAAATTCAACTGTTACATTCAAGAATTTTTCAAACTTTTCACCCATACCATTAGACTTCGCGAGTCCCCTGAGGTGTGCAACATTGGTGTAGTTTCACCTCAAAGGCGAAACCAACTTGAGTCTACTAATGCCAGGACTATGCCTCTAGCCTATATACCCTGTAACGATACTAATGCCTTATACTTGTGTAATCAATATTCAACCACATCTCACAACAATGGCCTTTCACTTAACTTCAATTATCCAAATTATTTTTAACTTCAGAATATAAAACCAATAATAAGAATACACGCATAAATGATACAATGGAACAAAAAGGGGAACTCCCAAAATACTTCCCCACACTTTATTTTTATTACTTCACAAAGTTCATTTTTAATACTTCCAAATAGTTTGATGCCACAACGTTCATAAAGAAAAAACAATACAATTGAGTTGCAACGCTTCAGTCCGCAACCAACATCAGGTACCATATATCAAACCCAACCCTGCAAGATACCGCACGACATATGAAAACCTGCAACAATACAACATGTCAGCTCTTTGCAAAACCATAGGCAAACTCCACCTCACCCTTCCTTTATAGCTCGCTTTACAATGAGCTCATATCATGAACTTGGCTCGTCTTCCCCTTCTTCACATGACTTCTTGTGCTCTAAGATCTTGCTTCTACATGCATGAACTACATTTCTTCGATGCTTCCCCAACTCATTTTCCCTTCCTTTTATTTATACGCAACTCGCCCTCCACATGAAGTTTTGTGTCTCTTCATATGCGCATTTAGGGCGACCTACGTTCTCCCAAAGCCAGCCTTTGACCATTTGAGTCAACCTTCCCTTCGATCATCTCCTTCGTTCAAGCAGGCATACCTTGTCTTCCCATTGTTTGGGTGCACCTTCGTTGTTCTATGTCATCATTTCACTCCAATCACTCCAGCAAACTCATCTTGGGCACGCTCTACGTTCCCTCGTTGGGCTCGTTCAATCGAACTCGTCTGGCCACATTTTGGGTTCTCTCGGGCACTCAAGCATGAGGGTTTGACACCCTCCCCCACTTAAAAATGGTTGTCCTCCTAGACAACGCACTTGTTCGCAAACTTCTTTGCCAAAGCCCAAAGACTATCCCCTTCATCATGAACAATCTCTGACTTCATCAATATGGAAGAATCTCGCCTCTGACATTCATCCCAGTTGTCTGCATGAATCGCATCGTGTAAGAATGACATGTGTTGGATCCCCTCGTGTAATCAACTAACCAGGTAGCTAATCTGGTCGTAACGCCAACTCCACAAGAATACATGCACCCAAACATATGCAACCATCGTCACATCTTCTCTGTCACACGAACCTTCCTCCAGTTCTACTTATCATGAAGCAGCCTTCAATGACACCTCATGCTTTAAAAGGGTCTCACCATCCCAAGCGACCGACAGTGAGCCCATATCACAAATGGAAATAGAAAAGACGGAGGGGTGGGGAAGTCATATGGCTTATCTTTCCCCATCGCAATGTGCCATATCTCTGCACCTCCGAAAATGATCCCCCCATACCTAGTATGAACCCTCCATACTTTTGCATGATGTACTTCATCAAGGCTAGATAGGAACACATACCCCACTCTCTTCCACCAACTTCATTAAAATCATATCATCATGGCCTCATATATATGTCTCCACAGCGTCATCCTGGTCCACAGGCATCCTTCCATCATCATCCTATTCTACCAAGCTCTATATCCATGCATCAACGTCTTCCTCCAAGTCAACGTACTTATTCCCTTTATGTTGACCCTCATCTCTTCTACACTCTTTTGCGGTAGAGTTTGGGCATCAACCTTCTCACCTTCAATGGCCTCTCACTCTCCCATACAAGTCCTTGTTACCATCATATTTGTCAAATTTGATAAACTCAATATACCATTTGACAATTCCTATATCAACTTCAAGTGTTTTGTGAGACTGGACTCTACATGACTCAATCTCTCATGAAATTCTTCTTCCTAGTACCCTTCCTCCACATGAATGGATGTCATCCTACATTCTTCTGTCGTGGCTCCCACAACAGGGACAATAGTTGGCTCCCTCATTCCTGCATGAATGAACAATTTCTCCAAGGGTGGTACTAGCACAACCTCCTGCCCAATCGTAAACTCTATGCCAAGTACAACTTCATAGTCATCCATCTAGATGATAGTGAAGTCAACCTTCCCTTTCCAACTAGCAATCTTCATCGAAACATCTTCGCCTATCCCAAGGATTCTACTTCCTTCTAAACTCACCGCTTTGAGAGATGCATGTTCGGAACAAACCTCAAGCCCAATCTCCTAGCCACATCTTCCTTCATGAAGTTGTGAGACGCTTTGCTATCCAACATAAACCATCAACGAAGTCCTAACTACAACCATCTTCACAAAATTTAGCTTTCTCCTTTTCAGATCACATTTCGGGGTAGCTCCCTTCATCGTAGCCGCTCCCAAAACCTACATAACCGTGTTCTCTCTCGTACTTCTCCACTTGCTGCAAAGTTTTGTCTTCTGCCTTAATGGACAATGCTTCGTCAAGTGATCCTCACAACAAAACCAACATACAAGAAGTTTCTTCCCCTTCAGAAAGACACATGACTTCTTTCCATCCTCCTTCAAAGCAAGGGGAGAGACAATAGCGTGGTTTGTTGTAGTAAGAATTTCTAGAGAAATTCTCAGGAGGTTTCCCAGTGGTCCAGGGTCAGGACATGAGGTTGAATTATCTAGCAGAGGAGGTCGTATTCTGCAGTGCGAGTTAGCCAAATTTCCAGTGCGGGTTGCCAAAAGAGACTTCATTTTAGTTGCTAGAGACCGAATCTATTTCAAGGGGGAATAGCGAATGGATCTAGAGGTATGGGGAGGAAGGAGGAATTGCTAGGAAATATTCCCAGAGGCTAAGTAAATTTGGAGCAAGCATTGCGCATTTTGAACCAGGCTGTGCGAATTGCCAAAGAAGTGTGAGTTTGCCAGAGAAGACCATATTGAGCTGTTGTGAGGGAAAAGGATTTTTCCAATATATTTTGAGTTGAGATAAATTAACAAAGCTAAGAAAAAAAGGCTTACAATTGTAATTCTCTAATTTTGCTGCATAATAATAAAACCCTCATCTGTTGCACTAGTTTTCCCTTCGAGGTTTTTCTAGGGACAATGGTCCAAAAATAATGGTGTCTATTTGTTAAATTGGCAACTAGGGCCAAACTCCATGTGGGTCGGCTTATTTATGGCAGCTGATATTTTTATTGGATCCCTCTCGTCGAGAGGTGTAGGATTGATCCAAAGATCATCCGATTCCGATAAGTATTTATGGAGATATGAATTTATTTTGTTTATATAATTATTATCAAGCCGACCAGCTCTTATGTAGGCTCTAGAAGCCCAACCGACGTGTCTATTCAATCATCCGCCTTTAGTATAAATAAGAGGGGATTTGGAGTCATTCGCACAACACATTCTTAAGGTGATCTCCTCCTCTTCACGTTTCTGGGTTTTGGTGAAGGAGGGACACCAAAAGTGTACGTTGGTCTTGTATGGTGCCCTAGCTGCAGAGCCGCAGATGAAGCCCTAGCCGCAGTATGATGATCCTAGCAGCAAAGATGGAGACCCTGATATGCTATGCTAGAACTAGATAAGTCACGGTCAATGGAACGCGTGATATGTTGCCCTAAACTGCTTTTGAAGAGCCGCACATAATGTTGTTCATGATTCAATGTCAATGGAACGCTGCCAATAGCACGCAGCAATGGCAATAGATATTACATATTAATACGCAGTTCACGCTGGATGTGATATGGTTCGGTGGACATATTACACTATTCAGGGAATATGCTGATGCTGTACATTGATACGCAGATCAGTGAATACGATGTTCCTTTCACGCAAGACAGTCTCGTGATAAATCAGCTCTGTTGTCATATGGAAGAGCCGCAGCCATTATATACTGATCATGAGGAGAATGCAATACATAAGGAGTTATAATACGCATATGGGAATAAATACCACACAGTTATAATACGCATATGGTAATGATGCCACGCAATCATATAATACCACGCAGTTATAATACGCATATGGTAATGAAGTCACGTAGTCATATAATATACCTTGCCGTAAAGTAAATGCTGGAAAATATACGCTGCAGTACATAAGTTTTATATATATGTTGGACAGTATATACGCAGGGCGGTAATGAAAACACTGGACAATATACGCTGGGCAGTCCTGGTTATATATACACTAGTCAGGTAGTCATTAATGGACCACTATCATCAAGCCGCAGTGATGAAGTAAACGTAGTCATGGTGTTGCAGGAATGCCAATACGTTGTGCATAATGGGATTGCATGGAACTACAGCCTAGCTGCTTTTCTAGGCTGCAAGCCATAGCAAGCAGCTAAGGCTGATATATATATGACCTCCAGAATGAAGCAACAGAAGTGTATTATGAGCTGCATAATGGGCAGTAGTATAAGCAGAATGATGCATGAGCAGCAGCTAAGCCTGATATCAACATAGGCAAATTGTTGCAGCATGATGAAACAACGAGAGGGCAGAGGAAGCAGCATGGTGAGCAGCACTATGATACATTAACAGGGGCAGTAGCGTGATGATGATGATGGATGAGATCATGAATGGGCAGCATGATAATAACCATGATTAGTGCAGCATGGTGCAGCAAGAGGACCAGATGCAGCACGATGTCAGTTGAAGCAGAATGTCTTCAACTGATCTCATCGTTATAGGAGATGATCTATGCTTAGATCCAGACAAGTCAAAGAATTGACTTTTGTTGTATATGTACTATCTCTCTCTCTTTCTCTGCTGAACTTTGAAGATAAAAGAAGATTTGATCAAAGGGTTTCCCCACACATTGTGGGGTTTGTCCCTAGCTCGCGCCATATCTTGTGTCCTCTTGTCTTGGCTTGTCTTCTGCGTTTTATATTTATGTTCTGTCTGTAGTTTATCGTAAGGATGATGTGATTGCTAACTATGAAAATTTAAATAAATTGCTCTAGCATAGAACATACCATAACTTAACACTATTTTATTTTGTGTGTGCATCTATTTCTCAGTTATGTATTTTTATTTCTGCAACTTTGTTATGGTGAAGAATGCATCAATAATTTAATATTTATTTGCCATTAATAATTAACGGAAGACAAATAAAATACTAACAGTTAGAAGATTAAACTTCAGTTGTTACATTCGAGAAATTTTTACACTTTTCACCCATAACCATTAGACTTTGCGAGTCCCCTGAGGTGTGCAACATTGGTGCAGTTTCACCTCAAAGGCGAAACCAACTTGAGTCTATTAATGCCAGGACTATGCCTCTAGTATATATACCCTGTAGCGAGACTAATATCTAATACTTGTGTAATCAGTATTCAACCAAACCTCACAACAATGGCCTTTCACTTAACTTCAATTATCCAAATTATTTTTAACTTCAATATATAAAACCAGTACTGAGAATACACACATAAATGATACAATGGAACAAGAAGGGGAACTCCCAAAATACTTCCCCACACTTCATTTTTATTACTTCAAAAAGTTCATTTTTAATACTTCCAAATAGTTCGATGCCACAACCTTCATATAGAAAATACAATACAGGTGAGTTGCAGCGCTTCAATCCGTAACCAACATTTGGTACCAAATATCAAACCCAACCCTGCAAGATACCCCACGTGTTATAATTGGCAACTAGGGCCAAACTCCATGTGGGTCATCTTATTTATGGCAGTTGATATTTTTATTGGATCCCTCTCATCGAGAGGTGTAGGATTGATCTAAAGATCATCCGATTCCAATAAGTATTTATGAAGTTATGAATTTATTTATGTTATAAATCAAATTGTCAAGTCAACCAGAAACTTGAGTGGGCTCAGAAACCCAATAAACGTGTCTATTCATCATCCACGTTTTAGTATAAATTGGTGAGGAAATGAAGTCATTTTAGACATGTATTCTTGAGGTGATCTCCTCTCCACGTCTTTGGTTTCTGGAGAAGGAGAGAACTAAAGAATACGTTGGCCTAGAAGGAGCCCTAACTACAAGATGATGCCCTAATCCAACGCAGGCCCTATAGACGCAGTCACAGAGGATCCTTATACACTGTATAAAGGTGATCGTAATTAGCCCTAGCCACAGTGATAAAAGGAGGCACAGCCGCAGTTGGAAGGAGCCCTACCATAGGTCCTATTATGCAGCGAAGAAGGTCTAATCACAGTCCTATATCCGCAGTTATAATAGGCTTATATACGCTGCACAAAGGAGGGCTAAACGTTGTCAAAGAGACCTAATCTATCCACTATTGAAGAAGCCCTAATACATCTAAATGTAGTCCTGTTCACGCAAAGGATACCTGTTATACGCAGTCAAATGGAGTCATCCTAACACAACAAGGAGACCTATTATACACAGACAAATTGTGCAACCTGTTATATGTAGTCAAATGGAGTAGATGTATCCTCGGGTGGGTCTAAGGTACAGTATCCCTATAGCAGAAAACAGTACCTCAAACTACCCAAAGCTTCGGTGATGATCACAATAATAGAGAAAGTAATACTCTCCTCCTCGGTGGTATTCATCTCCATGAATGAGATCAATGACAGCATGTTCCTATGGCAAACAGGATCTATGAAATCCTACAGTAGTACTAACTCGGCATAGGAGTATAGTACAATGAGAATATTTGGATCTGTCATTCTCAGCATACTTGTAACTTGATGATCTCATAACAGTATACGTAAGCGTCCTTCATTCATGACTCAGCAACACATATTTGGCGATCACTGTCTCAGTCCAGAAACACTCGTCGAAAGATGCAGCAGTAAATGATCTTGGTGATACAGTTGTGAAGACCTCAATGTTGCAACAGTGATGGTTTCAACGATGGTTTCAAGTAAGATCTTGTTGAAGGCTGATGTAGTAATGACAGTGATATTTACATTCTTAGAATAATGGAAGAAGCTTTATCAAGAATGATCAGTGACAAAGTCACGATCTAAGTTCAGTAAGATCTTGATCTCCTTGAAGATTCAGAGATCACCTCTGTGGTGACTTCTAAGGGACAATGATGGTGCTGCAATGATGTTATCAATGATGACAGCAGTATTGAAGATATCAGTGATGTAGTAGGATGGCATGATGATGAATGAAACAGTGGGCATGATAAATAATGGATAGCATGATGATGAGAGCAGGAGCAGCTCAGTCATCAAGGTTCAACACATGTGATAGTGCAACATGGTGTCACACAGTTATGTGCAGCAAATGGACGAAAGGCAGCACTACGATAGGTGAAGCTGTCACCTTGGAGAATCAGTTGAAGCAGAATGTCTTCAACTGATCTCATCGTTATAGGAGATGATCTATGCTCAAATCTAGATAAGTCAAAGTGTTGACTTCTGTTGTAAATGTACTATCTCTCTCTTTGCTGAACTTTGAAGAACATAAAAGAAGAATTGATCAAGGGTTTCCCCACATTGGGGTTTATCCCTGGCTGAAACCACATCTTGTGTCCTCTTGTCTTGGCTTGTCTTCTGTGATTTATATTTATGTTCTATCTACAGTTTACTTTAACGTTGATGTGATTGCTAACTGTGAAAATTTAAATAAATTGCTCTAGCATAGAACATACCTAAACTTAACACCACGACATATGAAAACCCGCAACAATACAAAGTGTTAACAGTTCGCAAAACCATAGACAAACGTCACCTCACCCTTCTTTTATAGCTCGCTTTATAGTGAGCTCATATCATGAACTTGGATTGTCTTCCCCTTCTTCACATGACTTCTTGTGCTCTAAGATCTTGCTTCTACTTGGATGAACTACATTTCTTTGATGCTTCCCCAACTCATCTTCCCTTCCTTTTATTTATACACAATTCGCCCTCCACATGAACCATCGTGTCTCTTTGTATGGGCGTTCAGGGTGACCTACATTTTCCCAAAGGCAGCCTTTGTTTCGTTTGATTCAACTTAAACCTCGGTCATCCCCTTCGTTCAAGCAGGCATACCTTGTCATGCCATTGTTTGGGTGCACCTTCGTTGTTCTATCTCATCATTTCACTCCAATCACTCCAGCAAACTCGTCTTGGGCACGCCCTTTGTTCCCTCGTTGGGATCATTCAACCGAACTTGTCTTGCCCCACCTTAGGATGCGCTCGGGCGCTCAAGAATGAGGGTTTGACATCCTCCCCCACTTAAAAAAGGATGTCCTGCTTGACAAAACACCTATTCGCAAACTTCTTTGCCAGGGCCCTAAGACTATCCACTTCATCATGAACAATCTTTGACTTCATCAATATGGAAGTATCTCGCCTCCGACATTCATCCCATGTGTCTGCATGAATCGCATCGTGTAAGAATGACATGTGTTGGATCTCCTCGTGTAATCAACCAACCAAGTAACGAATCTGGTCGTAACGTCAACTCCACAAGAACACATGCACCCAAACATATGCAACCATCATCACATCTTCTCTATCACACAATCCTTCCTCTAGTTCTACTCATCATGAAACAGCCTTCAATGACAACTCATGCTTTAAAAGGGTCTCACCATCCCAAGCCACCGATAGTGAAGCCATATCGCTCATGGAATTAGAAAATATGGAGGGGTGAGGAAGTAAAATGGCTTCTCTTTCCCCATCGCAATGTGCCATATCTCTGCACCTCTAAAAATGATCCTCCCATACCTGGTATTAACCTTCCATAATTTTGCATGATGTACTTCATCAAGGATAGATAGGAACACATACCCCTACTCTCTTCCACCAACTTCATTAAAATCATATCATCGTGGCCTCGTATATCTGTCTCCACAGCTTCATCCTAGTCCACAGACATCCTTCCATCATCATCCTATTCTACTAAACTCTCAATCCATGCATCAACGTCTTCCTCCAAATCAGCATACTTATTCCCTTCATGTTGACCCTCATCTCTTCTAAACTCTTTTGCCATAGAGTTTGGGCATCAACCTTCTAACATTCAATGGGCCTCAAACTTTCCCATACATGTCCTTGTGACCATAATCTTTGCCAAATATGATAAACTTAAAATACTATTTGACAATTCCTATATCAACTTCATGTGTTTTGTGATCCTGGACTCTACATGACTCAATCTCTCATGAAACTCTTCCTCCTAGTACCCTTCCTCCACAGGAATTCTTGTCATCCTACATTCTTTTGTCGCGGGTCCCACGATAGGGACAACAGTTGGCTCCCTCATTCTAGCATGAATGAACAATTTCCCCAAGCATGGTACTAGCACAGTCTCCTGCCCAATCATAAACTCTACGCCAAGTACAACTTCATAGTCATCCATCTAGATGACAGTGAAGTCAACCTTCCCTTTCCAACTTCCAATCTTCACCGGAACATCTTCTCCTATCCCAAGGACTCTGCTTCCTTCTAAACTAGCTGCTTTGAGAGATGCTTGTTCGGAACAAACCTCAATCCCAATCTCCTAACCAAATCTTCCTTCATGAAGTTGTGAGACACTCTGCTATCCAACATAGCTATCAATGGACTCCAAACTACATCCATCTTCACAAAATTCAGCTTTCTCATTTTTAGATCATATTTCGAGGTAGCTCCCATCATCGTAGCCTCTCCCAAAACCTATGTAACCCTATTCTCTCTCGTACTTCTCCACTTTTGGCAAAGTTGCGGTCTTTTGCTTTAATGGACAATGCTTCGCTAAGTGATCCTCACAAAAAAACCAATATACAAGAGTTTTCTTCGCCTTCGAAAAGCCACATGACTTCTTTCCATCCTCCTTCAAAGCTAGGGGAGAGACAGTAGTGAGGTTCGTCGCAGTGATAATTTCCCGAAAAATTCTCAGTAGGCTTTCCAATGTTCCAGGGTCAGGACAGGAGGTCAAATTATATAGAAAAGCAGGTTGTATTTTGTAGTGCGAGTTGCCAAAAGAGACTTCGTTTTCGCTGCTAGAGACCAAATCTATTTCCGAGGGGAAGAGCGAGTGAATCTAGAGGTATGGGGAGGTAGGAGGAATTGCTAGGAAGCATTCCTAGAGGCTAAGCGAATTTGAAGCAAGCATTGCGCATTTCCAACCAGGTTGTGTGAATTGCCAAAGAAGTGTGAGTTTACCAGAGAAGACCAGATTGATTTGTTGTGAGGGAAAAGGAATTTTCCAATATATTTCCAGTTTAGATAAATTGACGGAGCTAAGAGAGAAAGTCTTATTATTTTAATTCTCTAATTTCGTTGCATAATAATAAAACCCTCATAAGTTGCACTAGTTTTCCCTTCGAGGTTTTTCTATGGACAATTGTCCAAAAATAATGGTGTCTATTTTATTTTGAGTGTGCATCAATTTCTCATTTACGTATTTATATTTCTGCAACGTTGTTATGGTGAAGAATGCATCAGTCATTTAATATTTATTTTCCGTTAATAATTAACAAAAGACAAATAAATTACAAACAATTAGAAGATAAAACTTCAGTTGTTACATTCAAGAAGTTTTCACACCTTTCACCCATAACCATTCAACTTCGCGAGTCCCCTGAGGTGTGCAACATTGGTGCAGTTTCACCTCAAAGGAGAAACCAACTTGAGTCTACTAATGCTAGGACTATGCCTCTAGCCTATATACCCTGTAATTAGACTAATGTCTTATACTTGTGTAATTAATATTCAACAAATCTCACAACAATGGCCTTTCACTTAACTTCAATTATCCAAATTATTTTTAACTTCGCAATATAAAACCAATACTAAGAATACACACATAAATGATACAATGGAACAAGAAGGGGAACTCCCAAAATACTTCCCCATAGTTCATTTTTATTACTTCAAAAAGTTCATTTTTAATACTTCCAAATAGTTCGATGCCACAACCTTCATACAAAAAAAACAATATAGTTGAATTATAGTGCTCCAGTCCGCAACCAACATCTAGTACCAAATATAAAAACCCAACCCTACACAATACCCCACAACATATGAAAACCCACAACAATACAATGTGTCAGCACTTCACAAAACCATAGACAAACTTCACCTCGCCCTTCCTTTGTAACTTGCTTTACAATGAACTCATATCATGAACTTGGCTCGTCTTCCCCTTCTTCACATGAATTCTTGTGCTCTGTGATCTTGATTCTACTTGGATGAACTACATTTCTTCGATGCTTCCCCAACTCATCTTCCCATACACAATTTGCCCTCCACAGGACCTGTCATGTCTCTTCGTATGGGCGTTCAGGGCAACCTACGTTCTCCCGAAGCCAGCCTTTGTTCGTTTGAGTCAGCCTTCCCTTCGGTCATCTCCTTCGTTCAAGCAGGCATACCTTGTCATGCCATTGTTTGGGTGCACCTTCGTTGTTCTATCTCGTCATTTCACTACAATCACTCCAGCAAATTCGTATTGGGCACGCTCTTCATTCACTCATTGGGCACGTTCAACTGAACTCGTCTTGCTCCAGCTTGGGTGCGCTCGGGTGCTCAAGCTTGAGGGTTTGATATCCTCCCCCACTCAAATATGGTTGTCCTACTCAACAACACACCTCTTCGCAAACTTCTACGCCAAGGCCCAAAGACTATCCCCTTCATCATGAACAATCTCTGACTTCATCAATATGGAAGAATCTCGCCTCTGACATTCATCCCGTGTGTCTGCATGAATTACATCGTGTAAGAATGACATGTGTTGGATCCCCTCGTGCAATCAACTAACCATGTAGCTAATATGGTCGTAACGCCAACTCCACAAGAACACATGCAGCCAAACATATGCAACCATCGTCACATCTTCTCTATCACATGATCCTTCCTCTAGGTCTACTCATCATGAAGCAGCCTTCAATGACACCTCATGCTTTAAAAGGGTCTCACCATCCCAAGCCACCAATAGTGAAGCCATATCATTCATGGAACTAAAAAAGATGGAGAGGGGAAGTCATATGGCTTCTCTTTCCCCATCACAATGTGCCATCTCTCTGCACCTCCAAAAATGATCCTCCCATACCTAGTATGAACCCTCCATAATTGTGCATGATGTACTTCATCAAGGCTAGATAGGAACACATACCCCCACTCTCTTCCACCAACTTCATTAAAATCATATCATCATGGCCTCATATATCTGTCTCCATAGCTTCATCCTGGTGCACAGACATCCTTCCATCATCATCCTAATCTACCAAACTCTATATCCATGAATCAATGTCTTCCTCCAAGTCAACATACTTATTCCCTTCATGTTAACCCTCATCTCTTCTACACTCTTTTGCAGTAGAGTTTGGGCATCAACCTTTTCACCTTCAATGGCCTCTCACTCTCCCATACAAGTCCTTATGACCATCATCTTTGCCAAATCTGATAAACTCAAAATACCATTTGACAATTCCTATATCAACTTCAAGTGCTTTGCGACCCTGGACTCTACATGACTCAATATCTCATGAAACTCTTCTTCCTAGTACCCTTCCTCCACATGAATGGTTGTCATCCTACATTCTTTTGCCGCGGCTCCCACAATAGGGACAATGGTTGGCCCCCTCATTCCTGCATGAATGAACAATTTCTCCAAGCATTGTACTAGCACAACCTCCTGCCCAATCATAAATTCTATGCCAAGTATAGCTTCATAGTCATCCATCTTGATGATAGTGAAGTCAACCTTCCCTTTCCAACTTCCTATCTTCAGCGGAACATCTTCTCCTATCCCAAGGACTCTACTTCCTTCTAAACTCACCGCTTTGAGAGATGCAAGTTTGGAACAAATCTCAATCCCAATCTCCTAGCCACATCTTCCTTCATGAAGTTGTTAGACGCTTTCCTAGCCAACATAATCATCAACGGACTCCTAACTACATCCATCTTCACAAAATTCAGCTTTCTCCTTTTTAGATCATGTTTCAGGGTAGCTCCCTTCATCGTAGCCGCTCCCAAAACCTGCGTAACCGTGTTCTCTCTCGTACTTCTCCACTTGCATCAAACTTGTGGTCTTCTACCTTAATGGACAATGCTTCACCAAGTGATCTTAAAAAAAAAACCAACATACAAGAGTTTTCTTCTCCTTCAGAAAGACACATGACTTCTTTCCATCCTCCTTCAAAGCTAGGGGAGAGATAGTAGCATGGTTTGTTGCAGTGAAATTTTCCGGAGAAATCCTCAGGAGGTTTCCTAGTGGTCCAGTGTTAGGGCAAGAGGCTGAATTATCCAGCAAAGCAAGTCTTATTCTGCAGTGCAAGTTAGCCAGATTCTCAGTGTGAGTTGCCAAAAGAGACTTCGTTTTAGTTGCTAGAGACCGAATCTATTTCTGGGGGGAAGAGCGAGTGGATGTAGAGGTATGGAGAGGAAAGACGAATTGTTAGGAAGGATTCCTAGAGGCTAAGCGAATTTGGAGCAAGCATTGTGCATTTCTAACCAGGCTGTGCAAATTTCCGGAGAAGTGTGAGTTTGCCAAAGCTGTGTGAGTTGTTGTGAGGGAAAAGGATTTTTCCAATATATTTCCAGTTGATTTAAATATACAGACCTAAGCCAGAAAGGCTTACGATTGTAATTCTTTAATTTTGCTGCATAATAATAAAACCCTCATCTGTTGCACTAGTTTTCCCTTCGAGGTTTTTCTAGGGACAATTGTCCAAAAATAATGGTGTCTATTTTATTTTGTGTGTGCCTCTATTTATCAATTACGTAATTTTATTTCCGCAATGTTGTTATGGTGAAGAATACATCAGTGATTTAATATTTATTTTCCATTAATAATTAACGAAAGACAAATAAACTACTAACAGTTAGAAGATTAAACTTCAGTTGTTACATTCAAGAAATTTTCACACTTTTCACCCATAACCATTAGACTTCGCGAGTCCCCTGAGGTGTGCAACATTGGTGTAGTTTCACCTCAAAGGCAAAACCAACTTGAGTCTACTAATGCCAGGACTATGCCTCTAGCCTATATACCCTATAGCGAGACTAATATTGTATACTTGTGTAATCAATATTCAACCAAATCTCACAACAATGACCTTTCACTTAACTTCAATTATCCACATTACTTTTAACTTCGTGATATAAAACCAATATTGAGAATAAACACATAAATGATACAATGGAACAAGAAGTGGAACTCCCAAAATACTTCCCCACACTTCATTCTTATTACTTCAAAAAGTTCATTTTTAATACTTCCAAATAGTTCGATGCCACAACCTTCATACAGAAAAAACAATACAGTTGAGTTGCAGCGCTTCAGTCCGCAACCAAAATCTGGTACAAAATATCAAACCCAAGCCTGTAGGATACCCCACGACATATGAAAACCCGCAACAATACAACGTGCCAGCACTTCGCAAAACCATAGACAAACTTCGCCTCGCCCTTCCTTTGTAGCTCGCTTTACAATGAGCTCATATCATGAACTTGGCTCGTCTTCCCCTTCTTCACATGACTTCTTGTGCTCTGAGATCTTACTTCTACTTGGATGAACTACATTTCTTTGATACTTCCCCAACTCATCTTCCCTTCCTTTTATTTATATACAATTCTCCCTCCACATCAACTGTTGTGTCTCTTCGTATGGTCATTCAGGGCGACCTACATTCTCCCAAAGCCGACCTTTGTTCGTTTGAGTCAACCTTCCCTTCGGTCATCTCCTTCGTTCAAGTAGGCATACCTTGTCATGTCATTGTTTGGGTGCACCTTCGTTGTTCTATCTCGTCATTTCACTCCAATCACTCCAGCAAACTCGTCTTGGGCACGCTCTTCATTCCCTCGTTGGGCTCGTTCAACCAAACTCGTCTTGCCCCAGCTTGGGTGCACTCAGGCACTCAAGCCTGAGGGTTTGACATCCTCCCCCACTTAAAAATGGTTGTCCTCCTTGACAACACACCTCTTCGCAAACTTCATCACCAGGGACTAAAGACTATCCCCTTCATCATGAACAATCTCTGACTTCATCAATATGGAAGAATCTCGACTCTGACATTCATCCCATGTGTCTGCATGAATCGCATCGTGTAAGAATGACATGTGTTGGATCCCCTCGTGCAATCAACTAACCAAGTAGATAATTTGGTCGTAATGCCAACTCCACAAGAACACATGCACCCAAACATATGCAACCATCGTCACATCTTCTTTGTCACGCGATCCTTCCTCCAGTTCTACTCATCTTGAAGCAGCCTTCAATGACACCTCATGCTTGAAAAGGGTCTCACCATCGCAAGCCACCAATAGTTAGCCTATATCATTCATGGAATTAAAAAAGATGGAGGGGTGGGGAAGTCATATGGCTTATCTTCCCCCATCGCAATGTGCCATCTCTCTGCTGTGAAAATTCTATCACCATAGCAACTGATTTAATTTTCCTACTTATTTCACCATAAGTTATTCATGAAATTATTTCAATAAACATTAAAATAAACACTACTGCAGATATCACACCATAATACAGAAACAGACATATTCACAAGAGTCAACACATTGACAGTTATTTTGTACTAATGTCCCCAAAAAAACCCAATGTGGGAAAACCGGTGCAACAAGGAAGAATTTTATTATTCAACAATTTTCTAGTACAATAGGGTGTCAAACTGGCTTACCCACAGATAAACAAATTTTCCAGCACTTCTTTTGAACCTAGCGTCAGCGCTACTGACCTATGTGTGACCTGAAACCCGTTGCGTCTGACTGTTGAGACTCTCTGTAGCCTCTCTGGCCTTCTGTGTCACTCCTGTAGCCTCTGTGTGGATGACGCAGGCCCTGCTGGTTCTGTGCAGTCTCTGCTGCCTCTGCGTGGCTTCCTCGGGCCCTGCGTTTGCCTTTTCTACGTCTGTGTTGATCTCTCGTCTCTCTGTTCCGTACTTGTTGCCTCTTGACTGCTCTCCAAACTATTCCAGAAATTAAACTGACTGATCTCCCTTAGCGTGTTCTCCAAGTGACCCTCAAGCCTCCTTTTATACTTTTCTCATTGACAAATCAACGGCCGAGATTAAGTCCCCAATCAATTGCTAAGATTAGATCTGGCTTGATCCATGACTTTTGGACCATTCTAACACAGTCTTATATTAATACACATTAATATTTTATTTTCCCTAAGTTTAGACTTAGGGACTCCATTAAAAATATTAATTATTTTAATATCTCCCAAACTGTTTAGAATCTTCCCAAACCCTTTCTCGGTGTTGGAGATCTCATGTGCTTTAGACTCTCCACCAATTTTCGTGGCTAGAGCACATCCGATGCTACCCCAAATCAACACTCCCTCTTAGCGAGGACTGTGGTCTAGTAATACTCCTCACTGAGTATCACCCTGATCATCCGGCATCGGTCCCTGTGCTGATGTTAAGCTTCCCTGCCCAACATCCTCTGCACTGTTGCATCTTGTACTGCTGCCCATGACTCTGCTACTGCCACTACTGCATCTATACGACAACTCCCTCTGCATCCGTGTTGCTACTGGTCCTTTCTCCCCAACACTGCATCCGCACTACAACTCCCTCTGCATCTGTGCTACTGCTACTCCTTTCTCCCAACATTGCATCTGCACTGCAACTCCCTCTTCATTCGTGCTGCTAACACTCTCATTTCTACTTTTGAAAGGGGTTTCTTTACCATTCCCATCTTTTCCCCGAAGTTGTCAAATTTTGACTTTCCAATGGCCTTGGTGAGGATATCTGCCACCTGTTCTCCTGTAGGAGTGTAGCTCAACCGTATAGCTCCTCGTTGGACACAGTCTCTGACAAAGTGACACCGAATATCAATATGCTTCGACCTATCATGAAACACTGGATTCTCAGAGATTTTGATGCAACTCTAATTATCACACATGATCCTGGTCACTTCCATATTTCTTCTGAATAGGTTCACCAACAGTTTTCTAAGCCATGTGGCCTCACACGAAGTTGTGCTTGCTACCATATATTTTGCCTCAGATGAGCTCAAAGCCACGAACTTCAGTTTCCTACTGCACCAGGAGGTCATTCCTGATCTAATGTTGAAACAGTACCCAGAGGTACTTTTCCGATCCACTGAACTTCCTGCCCAATCTGCATCAGTAAATCCACTCAACTTGATATCCTTCCCCTTGGTGTATAAGAGCCCATAATCAACTGTTCCCTGTAAATACCTGAGAATGTGTTAGGCTGCTGCCCAGTGTGCCCTCTTTGGTTCCACCATGAACTGACTGAGGGTGTTGACAGCGTAGCAAATATCTGGCCTAGTATTGACCAAATACATTAGGGACCCTATGAGTCGCCGATATAGGGTGGGATCAACATCCTTGTCTTCTGATGCATCAATCTTCTTCTAGTTAGTCTACAGTCTCCCATCCTGAACCTTTTCAAGATTTTTGTAGCATACCTCCCTTGCCCAAGCAAGATTTCTCCTTTCTACTGCCAAACTTCCAACCCTAGCAAGTAGTGCATTCGTCCTAGATCCTTCATATCGAACTCTGTGGCTAAATTCTTCTTGCAGTCCTCAATGAGTCTGGATGATCCTGTCAAAAAGAGATCATCCACATATAATACTAACATAAGCGTCTTGTTCTCTACGACTAGATAGTAGAGGTTCAGATCCACGTCACTCTTGACAAACCCCATCTTCTGCAATTAGCCATCTATTCGACCATACCACGCTCTCGGTGCCTGCTTTAGCCCATACAAGGCTTTCTTCAGTCTGCATACATGAGACTTCTTCTCATGAGTTTCAAAGCCCTTTGGTTGTTCAATGTATACCTCTTCTTCTATTACCCCGTTCAGAAATGTCGTCTTGACATCCATCTGATGGATCTCCCATCCCATCTGGGCTGCAAGAGATATCACGGTCCTAATAGATATATACCTGGCTACCAGGGCGAAGGTTTCCTCATAGTCAATCCCTTCTTTTTGAGCATACCCCTTAGCCACAAACCTGGCCTTGTATTTCTCAACACCGTCGTCCGCAGCATATTTGATCTTGTAGATCCATCTTAAACCTACCACAAATCTGTCTTGAGGCCTTGACACCACCTCCCAGACATCATTCACCATTATGGAGTTATACTCATCTACCATCGCATCTAGCCAGACCTAATGCTAAGCTGCCTCCTTGAAACTGGCAGGCTCTCCATCTTGAGCTACTAACGCATGATATCTGTCTGGTTGTTTTTGCTCCCTCTTACTGTTCCTTGGCTCACCGATGAAGTTCTCTGCATCAAGCAGAATCTAACAAAGTTCCCTGCTAGTTCTTCCTCTACCAGCAGGCGCTTCTGTTCGCTCTTCCTCATCCTGAGAATCTTCCTAACCTAAGGAAGAATTCTTCACTTTCATTGGTTGAAGAGGTATGACCAACGAATCCTTTTTCGACTGCTCCTCGGAAGGCATTTCGCGAGATTTTCTGAAAGCTCTGACCTCCATGAATTTTGCATCTCGTCGTACTACTACCTTCCTGCTCCCTAGAAGATAGATTCTGTATGCCTTAGCATTCTCACTATATCCCACCAGATATCCCTTTTCTGCAGTCTAATCCAGCTTCTTCCTCTTTTCTTTGGGTATGTAGCAATATGCTAAACTCCCAAATATCCTGAAATGACTGACTTCATGCATCTTCCCAGTGAAGACTTTCTCTAGAGTAATATTGCCCAATGCCCGATGAGGAGTCCTATTCTGAACGTAGACAGTTGTGTTGCATGCTTCCACCCACAGGAATTTTGGCATATCCTGATCATACAGCATGGCCCTAGCTACTTCTACAATAGTCCTGTTTTTCCTTTCTGCCACCCCATTCTCCTCCGAATTGTAGGGAGTTGTCCGCTCTCTTCTAATGCCCTCCTTAGCGCAATAATCAGTGAAGTCCTTATCAACATACTCTACACCATTATCTGAGCAGAAGACTTTTATTTTCTTCCCAATCAGATTCTCCACCACAACCTTGAACTCCTTGAATCGACAAAACACCTCATCCTCGGTTTTCAGAAAATAAATCCAAGTTTTCCTCGAGTGGTCATCAATGAAGGTAAGGAAATACTCGGCACCGCTGAGAGCTTTGACGAACATAGGTCCGCAGATATCCAAGTGTATCAATCCTAGTACACTCTTGGCCCTGTGTTTGCTCTTAGGAAATGCCGCCTTGTCATACTTACTTAGAGCGCATCCCTTACATACATCATCTCATTTCGTACTCAGATCTGAAACTCTTGTTACAGTGCTTCTGAGAATTCTCAGAGCTCCATGGTGCAAGTGACCCATCCTTCTCTGCCATTGTTCGTTCAAGTCCTTGTCCCCATAACTGCCTATTAGTGCCATTGGTGATTCTAGTTGTAATCTATACAACTGATTACTTTTGATCTCGATCTGCACTTTCTTTTTCCAGCTCGGGTGTTTGACGTATACCTTTTCCTTGATGAAGTAGACGTCATAGCCCTTGCCTTGTATTTGTGACACGAAAAGTAAATTCATCCCTAATCCTGGTACATGCAACACATTTGTGGCACAGAAGCGCTCTCCCGATTCTGTCTGAAAACTATGCTACCCTTTCCTACTAGAGTACACTTTGCCCTGTTCCCCATGGTGAACTAAAAGTTCATCTTCTCTTCTCGATATTCTGAGAAGCACTCCCTGATTCCCATCATATGCCATGAGGCTCCACTGTCTATATACCATACTTCTGATGATGCGGCACTAGTCATGCACGTCACTTCTTCTTCCAGCCTGGAAGCCAACATCGAGAAATCAAAATCTCTTTCTCTTGTGCAATCTTCTGAAAATCTGTGTGAGTCCCCTAAGGTGGATGCCTCTGCATCGTGGTTTTGACCCATAAATAATTTTCCCTTTCTGTCTCTGATTACTTGCTCTGATACCATGTGAAAATTCTATCACTGTAGCAACTAATTTACTTTTCCTACTTATTTCACCATAAGTTATTCATGAAATTACTTCAATAAACATTAAATAAAATAAATATTGTTGCATATATCACACCGTAATACAGAAACAAACATATGAACAAGAATCAACACATTGACACATTTATTTTGGACTAATGTCCCCGAAAAAACTCAATGTGGGAAAATCGGTGCAACAATGGAGGATTTTATTATTCAGCAATTTTCTAGTACAACAGGGTTCCAAACTGGCTTACCCACACAGATAGACAAATTTTCCAGCACTTCTTCTGAACCCAGCGTTAGCCCTACTGACCTCTGCCTGACCTGAACCCCTCTGTGTCAAACTATTGAGACTCTGCACAGCCTCTCTGGCCTTCTATGGCACTCCTGCAGCCTTTGCATGGATGACGCGGGTCCTGCTGGTTCTTCGCAGTCTCTGTGTGGCTTCCTATGGCCCTGCGTCTGCCTTTTCTGCCTTTGCTTTGATCTCCCGTCTCTCTGTTCCATACTTGCTACCTCATGACTGCTCTCCAGACCACTGGTTCAATTTCTCAACTAACCCCACTCTAGAAATTGAACTAACCGGTCTCCCTTAGTCTGTTCTCTAAGTGACCCTCAAGCCTCCTCTTATACTTTTCTCGTTGCCAAATCAACAGTGGAGATTAAGTCCCTAATCAACAACTAAGATTAGATTTGGCTTGATCTATGACTTTTGGACCATTCTAACACTATTTTATTTTCCCTAAGTTTAGACTTAGGACTCCATTAAAAATATTAATTATTTTAATATCTCCCAAACTGTTTAGAATCTGCCGAAACCCTTTCAGTGTATTGGAAATCTCATATGCTTTAGCCTCTCCACCAATTTTTGTGGCTAGAGCACATCCGATGCTACCCCAAATCAACATTTGCACCTCTAAAAATGATCCTCCCATACCTGGTATGAACCCTCCATACGTTTACATGATGTACTTCATCAGGGCTAGATAGGAACACATACCCCCACTCTCTTCCACCAACTTCATTAAAATCATATCATCGTGGCCTCATATATCTATCTCCAAGGCTTCATCGTGGTCCATAGACATCCTTCCATCATCATCCTATTCTACCAAACTCTATATCCATGCATCAACGTCTTCCTCCAAGTCATCATACTTATTCCCTTCATGTTGACCCTCGTTTCTTCTACACTCTTTTGCGGTAGAACTTTGGGCATTAACCTTCTCACCACCTTCAATGACCTCGCACTATCACGTACAAGTCCCTGTGGCCATCATCTTTGCCATATCTGATAAAATCAAAATACCACTTGACAATGCCTATATCAACTTCAATTGTTCTTTGAGCATGGACTATACATGACCCAATCTCTCATGAACCTTTTCTTCTTACTACCCTTCCTCCAAAAGAATGGTTGCCATCCTACATTCTTCCACAGCGTCACCCACAACAGGGACAATCGTTGGCTCCCTCATTCTTGCATGAATGAACAATTTCCCCAAGTGTGGTACTAGCACAACCTCCTACCCAATCATAAGCTCTATACCAAGTACATCTTCATAGTCATCCCTCTTGATGATAGTGAAGTCAACCTTCCCTTTCCAAATTCCAATCTTCACCAGAACATCCTCTCCTATCCCAAGGACTCTACTTCCTTCTAAATTCACCGCTTTGAGAGATGCACAGTTCAGAATGAACTTCAATCCCAATCTCTGAGCCACATCTTCCTTCATGAACTTGTGAGACGCCCTGCTATTCAACATAGCATCAGCGGACTCCCAACTGCATCCATCTTCACAAAATTCATATTTCTCCTTTTCAAATCATGTTTCGGGATAGCTCCTATCACCATATCCACTCCTAAAACCTGCCTAACTTTGTTCTCTCTCATACTTCTCCACTTGCTACAAAGTTGTGCCCTTCTGCCTTAATGGACAATGCTTTGCCAAGTGATCCTAACAACAAAACCAACATACAAGAGGTTTCTTCCCCTTCGGAAAGACACATGACTTCTTTCTATCCTCCTTCAAATATTTGTCTTTTCCTTTATCTGTTTTCTTCTTCCTCTCACCTTGATCCTTCCCTTTTGTCTTGCCTTCAAGGTAGTCCAGAAGCGTATCTACAGCAGTGATGGCTTCTTCAAGAGATTGAACCTTCTACATCATTACTTCAGCTTGATCCCAAGGTTACAACCCTATTACAAAATTGAACATGTCGTTCTCCACCATATCTGGAAGCTCCATCGTCAAACTTGATACTCTTGAATATATGCTTGTAGGCTCCCTGTTTTCTTGATAAGTTTCGCCTTCACTCTCAAACTACAAGTCTCATCTTGCGGTCCAAAATGCGCTATCAACTCTTCCTTCACCTTCTCCCATGTGGTGATGCCCTTCATCACGTTACCAAAGAAATCTGCATTGCACGCCTTCTCCACCAAATCTTCTCATCCTTTGTCGAGAATGTTCCTTCATCTTCTCCCATGTGGTGTTGTTCTTCGTCATGTTACCAAAACAATCTACTTTGCACTCCTTCTCCACCACATCTTCTCATCCTTTGACAACAATGATATATAAATCCTTATCTTTCATCTTGGCCTGCAAGGCTTTGCAGGAACCTTCTCCCATAACCATTAGACTCTTATCACCTTTAAACCCTCCTTTATTGAAGACTTATAAATGATTTATCTACAATATCCTTAAAGATCCATTTGGCTTTAAACTTTAATCATGCATCCTCTAAATCTTGCTAGGGAAGCCTCCATTGTGATGATGACATCCAACTACTAATCTACTTTGCATGCCTTCTCCACCACATATTCTCATCCTTTGTCAGCAATGATATACAAATCCTTATCTTTCATCTTGGCTTGCAAGGAACCTTCTCCCATAACCATTAGACTCTTATCACCTTTGAACCCTCCTTTATTGAAGACTTATAAATGATTTATCTACAATATCCTTAAACATCCATTCAGCTTTAAACTTTAATCATGCATCCTATAAATCTTGCTAGGGAAGCCTCCATTGTGATGATGACATCCAACTACTAAACAATAGGAAAAAAGGCCGTTGAGGTAACAATGGAGGATAATATCTCTTTTTTCCATAAGACCTCAATTTCCTGGTTGCCATAAGACAGATTTACCGTGTGATCCTTCTTGATGATGATGTATTTGTAGAGGAGATGTTACTTGGAGATATATCCATGCATTTAATGATGTCTCTTGGAGTGAAGAGGACACTTCAACCTGCTTTATCACTTGCTTGATGGAGATGCAAATTTGTGGAGAATGGCATCATGTTGGAGAGAATGTCCTCCCACATATGTGGAGGATTTATGGCATGTCTTATTTTATCATTTTGTAAAGCTATCTTGAGGTCGACTTGTGACCTTTTAGCCTAGTGGAATGCTTCAAGCAAACTTAGAGGATTTTTATTCTAAGGATTTTTGTTGTAGATTAGTGAAAAGGATTTTGGATGTAGATTAGTGAAAAATGACTTGATTGCCCTCATATAAATAAAGGTAAGTTATTTTCACTTAATCTTCATCACACGCTCTCTTTTCTTATCTTGAGTGAATGCACACTGGTGTTCTTCTCTTCTTCCCTTGGTCACAATGGATGGTTGATGGAGCGAATTGTCTAGGGAGAGATGTTTTTGTGTGAAGATACTATTTTTGGATTCATGAAATGATTCTTGATTGAACGACATAATTTTATTGCCATTTCCTTCAATTTTGCATATTATTTTCTAAAATTAGGGTTTCTATTATGCCATATCAAAGTGCGAAATCTTTCATGAAATCTATTTCTACATGTTTTGCAAAATTTTACATTCAAGAATTCTTCAAAGGAACTTGTTGTATTTATCTTTTTATTTTAAATATCCTACTAAAATAAGTCACTTGGATTTCTAAGAGAGGTTATTTAGCCTTCCACCCTCTACATCCAAGTCCTTCTATCATCGACCTCACCCAATTGAATAAAGGCACTAGTCTAGTTGTGGGATCACCTTTTGAAATTTATCTCTCCCTTATTTTCTAGTAACTAGGGTTAGGGTTTGGTGTAAATTTGCATTTAATAGAAATTTTGATTTCCAAGAGAAGCTATATAGTCTTCCACACTCTTCAACCGAGTACTTCTATCATTGAACTCACCCAATTGAGTAGAGGCACTAGTCTAGTTGTGAGATCACCTTTTCAAAATTTTATCCCTTATTTTTTGGTAACTAGGATTAAGATTTGGTTTAAATTTGCATTTTGCTGTAGGGAGATGACTTAAACGGAGAGATCGGGATCAGGGTGACAGCCCCTGGTCTGAGCGTTGTCGCAGTGCCTAGACACTCTGTGCAACAACAGAAGGGAAAAGTTAAAACCATTGTAAAATGTTAGACAAATTTCCAGAAATCCACCAATGTATAGTAGCGCAAAAAAGGCATTTTGTTGCAATGGTGGTATGAGCATGCCACAGATAGTGGTGTCATGGTTGTGTACACAATGAATGAGCAAGGGACAATCATGAAAAAAAAGCAACATGTAAATCAAGTAAGAGAAGAAAAGAAATCAAGGATATGTTAACCTTAACATCAAGAAGAAAAAAAACAAGGAAATGACTAGATGTAAAGTAAGCAAGCAATAAACCATGCAGGCAACATTCAAGCAATAAACTATGTAGAAAACATTGAAGTAAACAAGCAAACAATGTCAAAGTAAATAATTAGTAAAAGCTAAAATGAAAGAGCATATGTACATATCTTTGTGGGTCTCTCTAATACAAGTGTTGATGTTGATTACTGAAATCTCCTATGAACACTTAGGTGGCTGTGTGACCACACTGAATTGGGAAAAAGAGTTAATCCTTATGAAATAGGCGTACATGATGTATAGGAAGGAAAAAAAAGGAATTATGCTCTATTATTGGTAATAGACGAGGAAACAACCATGAGAACTAACACCTAGAAGAATAATAGTGTCTTTCACAATTGAAGAAGATGCAAAAAGTCTTGGGTTATTTCATCATCCACCATCTAGGGGGAGATAAGCATGTGAATATGTATAGTTGTATTCAACTTGAATCCAAAACAAAGATCAATTCATCCTTTTGGACATGCAAATTTATTTTTGAACAATTGTAGCAACAACCAAAGTGTTTTTAGGACCAAACTACCACCACAAAAAGAGAGGATGAATTAAGAGATGACCTAAGCCACATAGATTCGAAGGATAAGCTCAAGGAAATAAAATTGTGCCATGTTACCCACCAAAGGTGGATAGCCCCTAGGAGAAACTTCTTCTCCCCATGGGCCAGCCAATAGCTCTATGATGATCCATAGATAGCTTTACTTCAAAGCTCTCCACGGATGCTCTAGTCAATGTTCTCTCCCATACTTCTTAAAGGAAGGTTATCTATCAGAAGGGATTGTCAAACATATACATGGTGGAGGCAACATGAAAGATAAACATTAAATTGCATTTCTTATTCACAATGATACATATTTATAATACATAGGAGTGACCCTTGGTTTCATATTCCAAGTGGTCCCTTGGACTCCCTTTGGTTGTTCAGCTTCCACACCAATCCTTAGAGGATTAGGTGTCCAACATTCCCCCGCTTAATCCGAAGGCTTATGTATGAGTCCAAGAAAAGAGCTGTAATACAAAATGTGCAAAAATGCATAGCAACACAGGCTGCATGTGTTCTCTGAAATGTTTAAGGATGACCACCAACATTGGAATGCTTAGTGCAGTTCCCGTAACTCTTCCAAGTCTACCATGAAGCTGAGGTCTTCTGCTAGAAGAAGTGCTCCTGATGTTTTGAAGAGGGAAACCTTCAACCATGAAAGGGAGGTCTCACCCCGCATAAGAGGGAGAACCTCAACCTAAAAAGGGAGATCTCAACCTGTGATGGTTTAAGGATTACCACCAACTCTCGAATGCTTAATGCAATTCCTGGAACTCTTCCAAAACTCGCAAGACACTAAAGTCTTCTGCTAGAGGAAGTGTCCCCAATTCTTTGAAGAGGCATCACCAACTAAAGGCCTGCTCAAGGGCATCTTTGTCTTTGGCTACAACTCTGAATCTGGTATCGCAGGGTGCGGCTCAGGCTCGCTTGATGTGGCTTTGAAGCTTGTAGATGACTATCATTTCTTCCCCTATCAAATACAAGGTGAGATGATGGAGAAAACTCAAGTGCAAGACTATTCAATACTCTAGAACAAGTTCTCACATATGACTGAAATATCTTCTTGGTTGATGATGCCCATTGCCAAGAAGCGGTCCATCCAAGATGAATCTTTGTTCTTGCAAGAGGCTTGTTTTTGAAGCATCTATTTGAAGAATGACTAGTTTTATAACAGTGCTTACATGGACGAAGATCAAAACAATGATCTTTCATATGGCCAACTTGGTCACAGTGTTGGCATTTCACAATCTGTTGTTGTTGCTACGGAAGACGAGCGGAATCTGGAACAAGTGAACTGTCATGAAGGAATCCAGCACCCTGAAACTAAATGGGCTTTGAGTAATTTGGAATATTAAAGGACAAGTCCTTGTCATATCCAATACCAGTTCTGTGCCTGTTATGGACAAGTTCTTCCCAAGGTCTGATGATGAGCTTGGGAAGTGCAAACCGAACATCTGCTTCTGCATGCAATTCTGCTCCTTCATTGGGTAATAGATCAACATTATTGATTTGTTGTTGATGGGAGTTTGTCTCAATGTTACTGATTTGACCACTTGTTGGCTGCTGATGGATGTCATGATGCTTATGTTGTTGTAACTCATCTTGCTGAAGATGAGATTCAAGCTGCAAAAAATCAATCTTCTCTTGTGTATGTTGCAAGCAAGTTTGAATGCCAAAAAGAGTTTCCTTGCTAATGTTGATTGTGCTTTCAGTGGTTGACATAATTAGATTTCTTAATAACTCTAATAAATTTCCAATTTGAGTCATTTTTAAACTTCAATAGGTCAACTCAATTCATCAACAATAATCTAAAATAAATAAAACTCAGTTCGCAACCTTCAATGTTTCAAACCAAAACGAGCACAGAGAGCAACGCCAAACTTTTACAACACTAATGAAGAGAATACACCTGTTAATTTCTCCCAATGGATAAAGATTGAATGGGTTGATCTAGGACTGCTTGAACCCAACTTGGCACTCTAAACAAGCTGCTACAGGTGTCAGAAATCAACTCGGTGTTCTGCTTGCAGCCCCAGGGTGACTCCTATACGCGCATATCCTTTTTCGACTTCATGTTGGTTGATTGTATTTCGGTCTTGTTCCATCCTGGTTCTGCATATGCCCAATATATTTGGCATCTTCCCAAGAATTATTCAACTTATTCGATGTTTATTCCGGAGGACGACATCCGAAAGAGAAATATTAGCATAGAGCAGAGACTGCTTCAGATCCATCCCGAACAAGTGAAAAGGATGAGAGATGAGGTGATAAAGCTCATTCCGGCTATAGTGTATGTTGATCCCCCCTCTAAGCTAAACAATTTTAAGGATGCATTTGATATTGTTGTTCAATCTTAGATCGGATATTATAGAAGGGCGAGAAATAAAACATTATCAAGAAGATGAGGGATCTGAACAATCTGCAAGGAAGTGGAAAGGACTACGGACCCCTTGGAAGAGAAATCGATTTTGCTAAGGGAAAGTCGAAATATTTGGTGGAGGGACCCACATAGGGAAGGAAGGCAGCAAGTATAAATAAGAGGAGGATGGCAACTATTGGGACCTTTTGATAACTTGACATTTACCATTGTTGCTCAAGTTGTTCAGTTGAGTCACAAGTGTTGTTTAGCACTAGAGTTTTCCAAGGAGAAAACTCACCCTTTCATCGATGGACCTTGAGTTCCACCTTAGGGAGGTATTGCTAAGTTTAGTGGACATTTACCATTGTTGCTCAAGTTGTTCCACTGAGTCACAATTGTTTAGAACCAGAGTTTTTCAAGGAGAAAACTCACCCTTTTTCCGATGGACCTTGAGTGCCACCCTAGGGAGGTATTGCTAAGTTTAGTGGAGGGACATTGGTGGGAGATTATGGGACCATTCAACCTTATTCCTCGGCTAATTCTTACTCCAGGAAGGACGGATGAGCCAAGTTATACAACTCAGTAAAGTGAGTTTCCAGGGGTATTTTTGCCAGAGAACTTTGGAGGAATTTCATTAGGGGTGGACCAGCACTTGTGGGAATTTTTCAGAGTCAAATTTGTCATTACTGGGCCTGCACAGGGGATCACTGGGCAAAAATTTGTGATGCTGGGATCAACCCTCTTGTGCAGGATTTTGGGGAAGAAACTCACTCACTCTTCCGGGGATTATTTCTGGAGCGTTTCTACAGCAGATTGAGGTGAGATAAGGCCACATTCAGCAGTGGTGGATTTTGGGGACGCAGTTTTCTGGCAAGGAGGGCGTAGCATAAAATTGGGTAATTTCGAGAGTTCAGAATTAACTCAATTCCTTTATGGGTTTTGATGGACTAGCCCGAGCGCACAAATAATTTTGCAAAATTTTTGGTGGTGTTCTAAGCCCTCAAACTCCAATTCGACTATGGTAGCAGTACAAAAAAATTTGGGTGCAACGTACAACCTATTGGAGCCATCTGCGTGGGATTTTTCAGTTATCTTCACCTAGGTACTTGCTTGCTTTCATAGCAAGACCAAGTGCACACTCTCCACCACCTATTGTAATCAAATTCTAGTACATCACAATAAAATGGCTTAGATTTCTTATGGTTGCATTATGAGTTTTTAATGTATGCATACTTGTGTCAAATTCCAGAATTTTATATTTGTTCATATGTTGTAGCTAGTGCATGTCTTTGGTATTCCACTGAATATTTCCATTAGGAATATTATAGTGTTATCAAATCATGTTCCTGGCTAGTGTGGGGAACAGGAGCGGGTGATGCCACCAAGGTACCAAGGAGTGGTTTTCCAGAGGGGACATGGAAGAGGAAGAGGCAAGGGTCAAGGTAGAGAGGGAGAACTAGACCCATTTTCTGATACGGGGATGGAAAACATTAGGGGTCACATGGATAACCAAGAGGACAACAAACATCCTAGACAGGGGGCCCAAAACTAAATTTTAGAAGAGTTGTTAAGGACAAACCAGCAGATGTTGAGGCGGGAGTAGCTCATGATGGATATGATGCAATATGTGATTGGCCTGCAGATGAATGGGAGACCAGAGGGAGAGCACCAAGGTGACAGGGGTTCCAAAACCGGAGGAAGCAGTTGTACATTTCAACCCCCACACACCCCTCTCTATGGTTAGGCAAGTCATCCCACCATGCCCAATTTCGTCGACGAGCCAGAGCATGAGATGGAGCTAGAGCGAGTTGCGGATTTAGTCAACTCAATTGCATCACGCTTTGATGAGTACAAGGGGCTAGATGCCAAAATTAAGAGGGTGATGTCCTAATTCACCTCAAGGAGAGGCGTACCACTCAAGCCGCGACTCACTATAAAGGGGGACAGTCTAGCCAAGAGGTACAAAAGATAGCGAGGAAGGTTACACTCCCCAGCTTTGATGGGTCAACTAAGAGTTCAGCCAGGGCATGTGTTAAGAAGCTAGACACATACTTCCACCTGAACCCCGTGCATAAGATAAATGTTATCCAGTTTGCTACTCTACATCTGGAGGATGATGCACAAGAGTGGTGGTACCACAGGCTAATTACAATGGGGCACATTCACATCACTTCTTACACAAAGTTCACCTTGAGAGTGATTGAGAGGTTCGAGAGGAAGGACCCTAAGCTACATTTCAAGGAGTTGGCCCACCTGAGATAGACTCGCAGTGCAAAGGTCTATATTTCAGAATTTCAAAGGTTGGTCGTGATGGTGACCAATATCTCAGAGGCCCGGTTGATTATGTTGTTTATGGAGGGGCCTTCTAAGCCATTACGCGGTTGGGTGAGGGCATACAAACCCACGTCCTTATTGGACGCTATCTCAAAGACCCGAGACATGATTGACGCAGTACCCAAGACCTGGACCTTGGTACCACCCACCAAGCCCATTGCCCCGCAAGGGAACTGGGACACTCGCCCATCTCAGAAGGATGTAGGGTGTGGCCAGTTGGATGAGGAGACCAGGAGAGATCTTAGGAGGAGGAAACTATGCTTCACATGCCATGAGCCTTGGGCCCAGGCACAAATGCACCAAATCTTAAGAACATATCAAGGAGATGAGGAGGCACAGTGATCAGGTAGAGTATCACCACCACCCCATGGAGGAGGGCCATTCGCTCCATCTGAGGGAGTTCTTACTTCACTTCGGGGAGTTTCAAAGTACTTGTCACACAGGATCAGAGCGACTGTACAGGGGCAACAAGTGTCAGTTCTAGTAGAGCCCAAATGGTGGAGCGAAGGGGCATTCACACAGAGACATTTGAGGGTTTCTCCGTGTTGGTGCCAAGAGACCGAATGATGCAATGCACGAAGTATGTTCCCAACTTGACTCTGATGATGGGGAACTACTTCGTCACTGACCATTTCTTTATGGTTGATGTTCCAGACACCAACGTGGTGTTGGGTGTCCAGTGGTTGTACTCATCGGGGAGGGTCACCACTGATTTGTAGAAGTTGGTGATGGAGTTCAAGGGCCCAGATGGGAAGCTAGTAGTGCTAAGGAGAATGCACTCTTACCCACCCCATACAGTGTCCACTCATTTGATGGAGGCAAATTTACGACATGGGCACATAGAATAGGCAATGGAGCTTAGGATTTCAGAGACGGGGACTCAGACACAACCTGTGCATCCAAACATATTAGCCTTGTTGGAGAGACATCAAGGGGTTTTTGGGGAGATTCCTCTCGGCAGACCAGCGGACAGGGGATTTGAGCACACTATTAAGTTGGAGGAGTGGGTGCACGTAGTCGTTACTAATCCTTATAGGCACCCTAGAGACTATCAAGACAAGATTGAGAGGGAAATATAGGATTTGATGAGATTGGGGCACATCAGGCCCAATTCGAGTCCCTTTGCTTCTTCGATGGTGTTGGTGAAGAAGAAGGACGAGACTCTCCACATGTGCATCGACTACAGGGCCCTCAACAAGAAGACATTGAAGAATAGATACCCCATCCCGCGCATTGATGAGCTGATGGACAAGCTTAGAGGAGCGAGATGCTTCTCTAAGATAGATCTGCGCTCAGGGTATCACCAGATCTGGATGAGGGAGCACGACATCCCTAATATTGCCTTTCGCTGCAGCTATGGACACTTCAAGTTTTTGGTGATTCCCTTTGGGCTAACGAACACTCCGGCCACATTTCAATCCTATATGAACCACGTGTTCCGTGGACAGTGGCGATGTTTTCTCCTAGTCTTCTTTGACAACATTCTTATCTATAGCCGGACTTGGGAGGAGCACCTCCAACACCTGGAGGAAGTACTTCGCATACTTGAGGAGCAACAGTTGTATGCGAAGATGTCCAAATGTGAGTTTGGACTTGTTGTCGCACAGATTGTCACAACAACGCTCAGACTGGGGGCTGTCACCCTGATTCTCGATCTCTCTGTTTAAGCCCGTCTCCCGCGGCTAAGGGGGGTAGACCCTATAGGAAAATGGATGACCAACTGTAAATCAGTTGGGTTGGGAGACACAAAGGGAAACCAGCACTAAATTGATTTTATTAAATTTACAGACCAGTGCCTTATGAAATAAATGACTAAACGATTATTTATCAAATGTTGCAAGAATATAAATTCATTAACAATTGTTTACCATCAATAAACTCGAACAAAAGTTAACTTTTATCAAATGCGAGAAAATGCTTAATGGCTTAATGATACTCCAGCAATTTAAAATTTTGAAAGATAAAGCGAGATAAACAACCACGTAAAATGCTAACCAGAGATCTCATTCATGTAGCTAACTTCAGATGAACATTTAAGCATGTTTAACCATATAAAGAAATGATAAATATTATTCCCACATCAAAATTTTAGCCTCAGCCGAAAAGATAAAACGTAATAAATCCCTGAGCCAAGACTGGCAAAATATTTCCAAAATATTTTTATGTTTTCAAATAAAACAAGACTAGGCTAACTAAAGTCTAAATAAATGAAACCTTAAATCTAGAATCTAAACTATAGAACCAAAATAAAAAAAGTCTAAAAAAATTATTTTTTATGCTTTTTGGGATGTTCTAATTTTTTATTTTATTTTTTTAAATGAAACTGAAAAATGTCTAATTTAAAACTAAAACCTAAGATTAAAAATTAAACCAATATACAATATTAAACCAATAACAATATTAAACAAGAAACACAAAAGATTAAAACTTTTTAAATATTTTTTTTATTTTTTGTTTTTTTTTATTTGATTTTTAATTCTCTAATACAATTGACTACCATAAAATAATTCAAAATTTATAAAATAAACCTCGTCTACTCTAGCTTTATTTATAAAATTAAACTAATAAAAAAAATTGGGAAACGGAAATTTTTTAACTTTTTTTTGTATTTTTTATTTTAAATTACTTTCAAACAAAAACTAAACTAAGCGGTTAAGCTAAAAAACACAAAAAAAGAACTAACATCTAATATATTACATTAACAACCTAAAAAAAATGAAAATTTAATCACGTAAGTCTAAAATTTGAATGAGAAATTAAATAAAGGCCCTACGCATGACTAAGTTGTTAATGCATTGACGCAGAGAAATAAAATGCGCAGAACCTGAAAGATCTATCCAAAAAAATGATACGCTAACCTTCGAACCCGCACCCCTAGATGATTTTCGATGGCAGGAATACGCAGAAGAAGCAAGGTGAAGATGCGGAAGGGATAGCAGCACGTAGGCAGAGATGGCAGCTTGATGGTAGACGCAGCGAGGATAGGAGTGGGATGAGCTGAAGGCAATGTGTGGCTGCGACAATGTTGCGTGAGGAAGGAGATGGCGAGTTGAAATGAATACGCAGAGGGGAAACGCGTGAAGAGGTTGGAGGTGTGGAATAAAGCCACGTGAGGCAGGTTGCAGGGTATGACGGAGGAGTCACAACAGTGCCAGAATGGCAGCGTTGAGAGTTGTTTGCTTGAGGTGAGATGAAGAAGAATCTGGAATGTAGAGATGGATGAGGACAGGGATAGCGTGGAGAAGGCAATTGAAAGGAGCTGAGGGTAGCTGTTGGCAGCTAAAGGAGCTCGTGAGGAAGAGGGTTTTGTTATGCGTTTGCTGTAGGGACGCAGATAGGTAGAGACGTGGGAAGGAAATAACGAGTTTGGAAGAGGAAGCGAGGCGCTGCGTGGGTATGGCAGCAACCTTGTTTTGCAAGAAAAGTAAAAATGTGTGTATGTGTTTGCAGGTTCGAAGAAGGGTTGATGGCAGCGGAAGGGAGCCACTGAGATGAGGAAACAGCTGCGTAGGGAGAAGGATAGGAACAATGAGGATGGTTGTACGTAAGTGTAGAGAAACCCACTTCACAATAAAATTCTTTTCCTGCAACGCAAATGAAACTCCAGACAGCAGAACTATGTTCCTGCAAAAAACTAATTCTGAGGCCAGATCTTACCCTCCAGGGCCTAGATCTGGCTTCAAGATTTAAGCTCACCTTCAAATCTGCAACCTGAAATGGCAAAACAAACACCCAGAGGTAATATATGCAAGGATAAAAACTAAAACCCTAAAATCCAGCTACCAAAATTTACAACTTTGTGACTCTGCAACAGCGAGATTTGTCAATGATCCACAAAAGTACTTGAGAATTTCAAACTTACTATAAGATGCTTTAGAAAACACTCTCATGCAACTCAAAAATAAACTCTAAATGATAAACCCAAAATCAAAACTGGCTAGGCTCTACAAGAGAGTGCTTTGCGGGAGTTGGCTGGCTCAGCCGAGACTTCCCCAAACGCCCACTGATTTTCTCAACAAGGGTTTCCTGCACAGCTCACTTCAACCATCAATAAAAAGGGAAAAAAAATACTAGATTCGAGATACAATGGAGATACCTGCCAATATTTCAGAAATCTTATTATCATTCAAACCCTAGCAAGTGAACAAGATACTTGTGTTCAACAATACTCTACATTAAGCTATTACTAATGGCTGGAAAATAAAAATATGCAGAAAATAAAACAGCTCACAGCACTTCAGGAGAGTAACACCAGCAAGATTTCAACCCCAAAGTCTTTCTTTATTAGCACCAGAAAAAATTTACAAGAGAGCTTTCTTCAGCACAAGACTCACAGA
>APFE031190272.1:3318-26523 GCA_000404065.3 Pinus taeda | reverse complement strand
ATTTTACATCTCAAGGGGGAAAACCCATTTGACATAGACCCTCATAGACCACCCAGTTCTGCGACCAAATATAATCTATCAGTTTAACACACTAAGATTCCTCTAAGATTCTGATGACAAAATTCGTTCCGGCTTTGGGGTCAGGTTGGAGGAAAACTCTACCGATCATGGATCGGTGAGACAAAATACCTTCCGGAACATAGATTATCACTATTAGGTCCACCTAGGCAATTTACATACATGACTCAACTCTGCTAAGATTATTTACAATTCACACATGCAAACTGGGTTTACAACTTAATATGATCAATTCGACGATGACTGTCGAATGGCACGAACACGTCGATCAAGCGCTATCCCTTTTTGCGAAGAAAAGGTGTACTGCTTATTGGTAGTTGACACATAGTGGTCAACAGGACTAACAGAGATGTTGTACCTTGGGAACGTGATAGGAGAGGATGGAGTGAAGGTGCACTAGGAGAAGGTTAGGGCCATTCTGGATTGGCCTAAGCCTAGGAATGTGACTAAGCTAAGGGGATTCTTGGGCATTTGCACATACTACAGGAGGTTTGTTAGAGGATTCTCACACCTTGTAGCACCTCTCACAGACTTAACGAAGAAGAGAACCTTTGAGTGGACGTAGGCAGCACAGGAGGAATTTGAGCGCCTTAAGAAGGTCATGAGAAGTTGTCCCGTTTTGGCTTTGCTGTATTTCACACGGTCTTTTGTGCTGGAGTGTGATGCCTCTACTGAAGGGGTTCGAGTCATGTTGACACAGGGGGCACCCTATAGCATTTGGGAGTAGGAAATTATTACCCCATGAACGGTTGTACTCTATTTATGACAAAGAGATGTTGGTCGTGATGCATACACTAGCCAAGTTCAGGCAGTATTTCGTGGGCAACCGGTTCAAGGTGAAAACTGACCACAACAGTCTTTGGTTTTTCCTAGAGCAACAGATATTATAGTAGAGGCAGCAGAAGTGGGTGAGTGAAATCCAAGCCTACGACTTTGAGATTGAGTACGTCAAGGGCAAGCAAAACATAGTAGCAGATGCCCTTTCCTGGAGGCCCACGACATTATCTCTGATGGACGTCACTCGGGATTGGAAGGCTCAACTCTTGGTTGAGTATTCCAAGGATAGGCAGGCTTACGAGATACCTGATAGAAAATATGGGGATGATAGATTCAGATGTGATATTTTTTAAGGACGGGATCTCAGCTTAGGGAGAAGATATGCAGGCAGCTCTTGACTTCCCTCTAGAAAGGCACCCCAGATTCCTCAAGACCCACTATGCCATCAGAGTGTTTTTCATGGAGGGGTCTCAAGGGAGACGTATTGAGGCAAGTACAGGGGTGTGTAGTCTGTCAGAGGAATAAGGGGGAGCTATCACACCCAACAAGGCTACTTTAGTGGCTCCCTATCCCAAAGCGGAAATGGGATAGTGTATCCATGGACTTCATCACGGGGATCCCATTTGCACAAGGACGTGATTGTATTTATGATGTGGTGGACAAACTAACCAAGTTTGCTCATTTCTTTGCCATCCCTTTGAGATCTTCTACCTCTCAGGTAGCAAAGTTGTTCTTGATAGAGGTATTTCGGCTACATGGTCTTCTAAAGACCATAGTCAATGATCGAGATAGCAGATTTATGGGGGATTTTTGGCAGGAGTTGTTCAAACTGGTGGGGATAGATCTTACTCCCAATACTATTTATCGCCCTCAGACAGACGAGTAGACCGAGATTGTGAATAAGTGGCTAGAGGGGTACATACATAACTATGTGACTGGGCAGCAAGGAGCATGGTTGAAGTGGCTTCACCTAAGAGAATTATGCTACAAAACAACCTACCATATATCGATTGGTATGTCTCCTTTTCGAGCTCTTTATGGATACGATGCACTTTCTTTCTCTAACATGATTTTTGGAGATAGCAGGGCCCCTAGGGCAAAGAATTGGGTCCAAGAGAGCCAAGAGATCCTCAGGGCTAACAAGGACAACTTGCAAGTGGCATAGAACCAGCAGAAATTGTACGTTGATAAGCGCAGGGTGGAGCGGCAGTTTGAGGAGGGGGATATGGCCTACTGACATCTCCAACCTTACCGACAGTCATCACTGAAGCAGAAGGGAACCAATAAGCTCAAGCCCCACTTTTGTGGGCCTTAAAGGGTGGTCAGAAGAGTTGGGGAGAAAGCATACGAGCTGGAGTTACCCCAGCGAGTCAAATCCACAATGTGTTTCATGTCTCATGCCTGAAAAAGGCCTTAGGACAATAGGGTACAACAGCCACTGAACTGCCTCCTTTAGATGATGAGGGGTACTTGGTACTGACACCAGAAGCCATATTGGAGACACAGGAGAGGAAGCTGAGGAGCAGGGTCATCCGGGAGTACTTGGTTAGATGGAAAGAATTATCGGTTGAGGATGCCACGTGGGGGAGTGAACAAATCTTGCAGCATCCAGCATTGGAGTTGCTTGAGGACAAACAACATTTGGGAGGGGAGGACTGTAATGTCCCTTCTTGATAATTTTTTGTCGAAGGAAGAACTACAATTTTTCAATTTTGAAGCCGACACAATTTTGGGCACCAACTTAGGAAAAGTGGGTTGAAACATTTGAGTTGGTGGAATGCGGGAGCCACCCCCACATGAAATACGCACCCCTTGGAAGAGAAATCGATTTTGTGAAAGGAAAGTCGAAATATTTGTTGGAAGGACCCACATGAGGAAGGAAGGCAACAAGTATAAATAAGAGGATTGCAGTGTTGGGCATGGAATCCCCCCAAGGCATGTTTTGGGGCTTAAAGCCCAAGTTTTGACCGAATCTTGTTGTAAAGCTCCGCAAATTGCGGGCACGGGGCGCGAAAGTATGATAGAGTCACAGGGTTGACTGCCCTAGTTTTGTAATGTAATGTCGGTTGGATAGACCTACCCATGGTCTATGGATAATTAAATTGTATAAATAGAGCGAGGCTCTAAGTGTAAAAGAAGACTAACTAAGAATGAAGGAAGAATGAGAAGTCTAAGTGGTGGAAAAGTGTAGAGTGTGTCTGTGGGTCGTAGAGTAGGAGAAGGCTCTACAGCTGAGTGCGCAAAGGGCTAGTAGTCCGCAGCTAAGTGCGCAGACCCCTGCAGTTGAGTGCGCAGGGCGAGTCGAGTCTGTAACCGGGGAAAGAATCAATAAAGATAAGTTTTGCTATAATTTTGTATATTTGTTCTTGGGTTAATGCATGATTGATATAATTTGCAAATATATTGTTTATTTATTGCGCGCACCTATATGAAGGTCCTATGTTGTTAAGTATAACTTAAAGCACTCAAGTAGGCAAAGATAAGTAACTAATATTGGAATATAAGCAAGGTTTTTGGTAATAACACAAAGCACGGCGCACAGCCCCTGGGTAGGGCTACACAAAGGCAGTATATCAGGCCACGAGGAACGAGAAAGTGCGCGAAGCAACCTGTGCGTAGGGATAAATCGCGAACTAGGCGAACCATCAGACATCTCCAGGGTGCGGAAACCTGGTTCTAGCACCCTCCCATACTACTTCGGGTGAGACCTCAGTCTGCGCTCCGCAGACTGTTGCCGAAAGGGCCAGTAGTACCGGGATTTGTTTGGCTACTTAACTCCGAACTTGGGTCAGGCCCCAACAAGCCAAAAAATGGTTCCGTTGCTGGGACCGAGATCTGCATAGTGATGTCTAATGTCGCATCATTGGAATCCGACAAAGAAAGGAATTGAAGAGTGGTTGGACAGAAAGATTTACGAGTTCGCAGCGCAGGAAAACAAAAATCCACAATTATCGAAGGAAGAGTGGTTAGATTGCCACTTATATACGAAAATCCATGAAATTTTCTTTGCATCCTTCCTTACTGAGTTGTACGAGTGGATCGCAAAGCTAGTAGATAGCCAAGGAATGTGTAAACTCGAAAAACCTATTGTGTGGACTCCAGAATTGGTGCGCAGACTAGAAGCATCAGAAGATAAGATCGCGTGCACTGTCGATCATTGGATGGATCAAATCATAGGAGGATTCATCACTGAATTCGCGGTAGATACTTTAGTCAGCTATAGCGAGGCAAAAAGGCACTTCCTCAAGGGACCGCAAGGTAAGTACGTTAAATCTTTGAAAACTTGGATTAAAATGCTACTGTGTGAAAAGCGGGTTATGCGAATAAATTGATGCTTGGGGCTACGCGGAGTGGGAAAATCTACAGAAACGAAGGTAGCACAGAACTAGAAACTAGCCCCTTGATATCACCTCCGCGAGGGGGTGAAGAAGAGCTCACGAAGGTTTCGCCAAGAAGTGCGATCAACTTGATAAGGCAGAGAATTCCACGCATACCACCCCCACCCACACCACCACCAATTCCACCATCTTCACCCCCGTCTTCGCCCATACCACCTCCACCACCACCGCGAAGAAGTATGGCCAGCGCGATAAAGCTACCAATGTTAAAGGGAGTAGGGAATGAAGATTCAGACCACTTTTGGTTCGTAATAAAAGTTGTATGGGAAGCACAAGGTGTCACGAACGACAATATAAGGAAGGCAATGTCGGTCAGCAATCTGCAGGATCGGGCGCTACCTTGGTACATTAAGCATTTCAATGGCAATCCGAATGTGGGGATAGCGGATATCCAGACTACGCTAAACAAATAATTTAGCAGAACAAAGTCAGAGGCACAGTCGATCATTAGATTCAAGGAAATCTCACTGTTACCAGGCGAAACCCCGTGGGAGTTGGACCAAAGACTGAAGTGCACAATTCGCGAAGCGAACATGACCTTAACAGATGGGCAACACCGCGAATGGTTTTTAGCCTCGTTAACACCGCATCTACGGAATGCGTTGTCGCAACAAAGCCTAACCACTTAGGCTGAGGCTTTGGAGTTTGCAATGAGATTGCACAAGACTTTGATACAAGATCCTAACCTGGGAGTCCAGTAGATTTACGAGCAGTTGAAAAACTTGTGCCTTGAGATGCAGAGTTTGAAACAAGACAAGACAGCTCGTCCAGAAGTGCGTGACGAGGTATGGAGCGTAAAGTGCAAGGGCCAGGGGCATGACAAGGACCACTGCCCAGTGTTCGCGAATTACCTCGCGGGAGGAGGACCAATGCCATTGAGACCGGAGGCACAAGTGGGACCAAGCACAGCGCTTGCATTATGGTGCGCGATTTGTCAGATAGGAGGAAAGCATGCTACAGATAACTGCCATCTATTACAGAAGTATATGCAGAATTCACAACAGTTGTTTTGTAATTTCTGTAGATCAGTAGGCCATGATAAGCGCACCTGTAGAAGTTATGAGTTGATGATGGATCGGACTCCTACCTACAGAGTTCAAGCCGAAACACGACCCCTTGACTAGAATGCAAGGATGGCGTGAACCAGATTTCAGGGGCGCGGACAAGGTCGAGGTGGAGTGGGACCAGGAAGAGGTCACAGACAGCTGATATGTTACAATTGCGGAGGGTCGGGGCATTATTCCTGCGATTGTACAAATCCAACGAGACCGTCATGCTTATATTGCACGTAGTTTGATCATGAGACGGAGGACTGTTCCACACTGATAGCGAGGTTGCGCGATAAAGGGGCACTCTAGCCTCCCCTGACTCAGAACCTGCAAATGATGAGGTTTGGGTTGTGCGAGGAAGACCCCAATGTAAATATCGTGCTCCGAAGTGGTATTATGACAGGGGAGAACAAAGGCAAGCAGCCTGAAGAAAATACCTGGGTTCGCAAGGCTCCAACAAAGGAATCAGAATTTGACTTGGAGTGCGCTAAGGAGACATTCATGGAAGCTAAGAGGAGCTTCGCGGATGCCTCCACTTCGAGAAGTAAAGAGAGACTGGAGCTGGAAATGGACCCATCGATGCTCACTACGTTCTTAGAGACATGCATAAAACTGCTCCACGACAGCAAGGCTGTAAAGGGGCTGCAAGAACTCATAACTAGATGCGTTGGACCGCACCAGGAGAACTATGCGTAGTCCGGAAGCTCGGGAAGCACACAACGCGAACAAGAAGAGAGATGAGATTGACCACGCAGATCAAGGAATATGAGATCGATCAAGTGATTTTGGATCTAGGATCAGACACGAACGTCCTGCCAAAGTAGGCATGGGAGCGCATGGGCAGGCCTGCGATGCAATGGTCTCCTATCTAACTGCGAATGGTGAACCAACAAAAGATCCTACCTATGGGGAGATTGTAGGGAATCACAGTTGACATTGAAGGAGCGAGCATACTAGCAGATTTCGAAGTGATAGAGATTGTGGATGACAGCAATCCCTATGTCGCGTTATTGGGAATAAATAGGACCACTGACATGAATGGGGTAATAAATCTAAAGCGTGAGATGATCTTTGAGAAAAAGTCATTGCGCATAGTGGTACCTTTAGACCATGTAGAAGGATCGCGCTACATAGAACCTGTGCGCGACAACAAAAGCGACGATGATCTGGACTGCATCTACAAGATAACCGCGTAGGAGCAAGATTGGGTAAATCCAACCACAGATGGCCAAATCTCTTGGGAACGCGAAAGCGCCTACACCTCAGATTCTGACAAGGAGATAGAACAATGGCAGAACTGGTTACATGAGGTAACCACGCTCAACTGTAACATGATGACAAGGTCGTTGCGCTGCATAGCAACATAGGTAAGAGACCTACCTACGTATGACGGGTTGGGCGAGGTAGATGATTTCCTGAACAAATTTGAAAAAGAAGCGTCGAAACAATAGCATTTAGGTGCTCTGAAATGGGTACTGCGCGCTATGCCCGCAAGGTGGTGGGGTATGCACCAAATAAGTTTTGAGGACTGGCGCAAATGCAAGAGGATGATGCACTTATGATTTGGGAAGCCTCAGATGTGATTGAAAGACAAGTATGACGGACGGGATGATCCACGTACGCACCTCGCAAAATGGACGAAGGTCTATGGGGAAGAGCCACAACCTGAGTGGGTACACCTGATCTGTCACACCCTGGATATTATACCCATGAATTGGTATATAGGGACGAAGCTCCGCCATGGCACAAATGAATGGGATATCTTGCGCGAAGGATTCCTGTTAACCTTCACGTTTGAGGATCGTTGGTGGGATACTGTTGATGATGCGCTACAAGCAGTAAAAGCAGTTATCTTTAAAATACCCCAGGAGCCAATGGAAGTGCTTCATCCTGAATGGGCGACCCAGCTGAGCTGCGCGTTGGAGTGTTACAATGTAAACATTGAAGAAGACGACGAAGATCCACGCAAAGTTAATATTCCAGAAACTGAAGGCTATCGCGAGGTTCAAGGGCCATTGATTGAAGACCCTGACATTACCGCACCGGTAAAAACAAAGCAGGTAAACATTCGTAAGGAGGCCGAACCGAAGTATGCAACGCTCGGCGACTACTGGGATGATGCCATGGTGGATAAGGTCGCTGAGTTACTTCGCGAGTACCAAGACTTATTCCCAACCAAGATCACGCACTTAAAGGGGATCATTAGCGATTTAGGGATGATGAAGATCACCCCAAAACCCAACGCAAATCCGGTTAAACAGAGGCCTTACCGCTTGAATCTGAAGTACAAGGAAAAGGTCTGCGTAGAACTAGACAAAATGCTCGCAGCAGGAATCATTGAGCCAGTGGAAGAATCCGATTGGGTAAGCCCTATGGTAGTACAGAAGAAGAAGCAAAAAGGCAAGATAAGAATATGTGTGGACCTCAGGAAATTGAATGATGCCTGTGTGCACGACCCATTCCCGACTTCGTTCACAGACGAAGTATTGGAAAATGTCGGCGGGCAAGAAGCATATTCGTTTACTGATGGGTTCTAAGGGTACCACCAGATCAAAATCTCGCCGGAAGATAGGAGCAAGACCACCTTCGCAACTGAGTGGGGCTGCTTTCAATACACTGTTATGCCATTTGGGTTAAAGAACGCGTCGGCCATCTTTTCGCGCATAGTTCTTGCAACATTCAAAGAGTATATCCACAAATTCCTAGAGGTCTATCTGGATGATTGGACTGTATTTGGATTGGTTAAGCACCATGTAGAGATCTTATGCTTGATGTTGGATACTTGCCGACGACACCAAATTGCGCTAAACCTCAAAAGGTGTACGTTCCTCCTTCCCTTTGGGAACCTGTTGGGACATGTGGTAGGCAAACAGGGACTAGTGGTAGACCTCGCAAAGATTGCAGTAATTCTGAATTTGGAAGAACCAAGAAGTGTTAACAGTTGCGCGCTACCTTGGGACATACGAGATACTACAGGAATTTCATCAAAAGCTATGCCCAGATCACCGCGCCAATGGAGAAACTTGTTATCACCTAAATCTGCCTTAGGCTGAAGAAAGGCAAAATTCAGGGTAACCACAAATCACGCTCAGTCTGGTAGCTAGCCCTACCAGAACAGGAGAGAGCTCTCTCTGTGTCACGCTCAGTGAATAAATAAACGATATGGTCTTAGGTGACTTACAGTGAATAATGATTTTAGGCTAGGTACGTAAATATGGAAACAAGAAGCAATTTTTGATAAATGACTGAGTTTCTAGGATGTATGGGACCAACGAATAGTATGAGCAGAGAATTTAACACAAAGGCACAGATTACTTCGTGAGGCAAGGCTGGCGGAAAGTCTAGCAATTAGTTTTGAAATAATGCGAAATGGAAAGATTGTTTAGGACGCTGAAAAGGGCATAAACACATGAATCCTTTTCAACAGAAGAAGAACACTGAACGTGAAACTTTCCCACAGGCAGAGCAATAAACATGAATTCTACTTTATCTTACTTAGAAAATTTCACCGCAAATGAATGTGAATGAACTGTGAAACATAACAAAATACATATGAAACATAAAAAGAACACATTTGCTACACTCACACCACATGAATCTCATGAACCAAAGTCACTGCCTTTCATTAATTCTCTGTCAAAATATACAATGAAGAACTGAGTTTCTCTCCCACAGTCTCCCAGAAATTACAACCAACCCTTTGCAAATGGTTTTGCATATGACTATGCCATTGGGAAATAGAACAACCCACAACTAGGGAGTTTTTCAAATGATTACAAACTGGAAATGGAAAGCCAACCATTAGTTACAGGTGCAGCATTACAAAAATGACAAATGGCTTGGGTGACTGCTCGTCTTCCTTTGCCACTTGGATAGAAGCCAACCTTTAGTGGAAATACTTTAAACTTTGCCTTAGGTGCCAAAAAAAGTGTAGTGTAAATGAGCAGGCACACTTGGAGAAAGTCGCGAATCGAAATTTCGCAGAACGGAAGTGATTTTGGCCTTTTGGTCTATATGTGACGCGCCAAAATCTATATGCATTGCGCCACTTTGGAGGCGATTTTGAGGTACCTGCTGAAGTCCAAATTGTGCCCAAGTGTGCTTGTTAGAAAGCCCTGCCTGTCTACTTTCCAACCCAAGTGGAATTTCTGAATCTGGTGCTCGTTTGCCCCTCCAAAACTTCAATCTCCCAAGACTGCTTCCTGTGTGTCAAAATGGGGGCAGAGAGGTCATTTTTTGAGTTTTTTGACCTCCTGGGGACTCAAAACTTGGCCAAACTTCTTGGCCATGCACAAGCAGTCATGATTTTTCATGCTGAATCCAAAAATGCAAACCATTCTTGATTTGGAGCTCCCAATCCTAAGCATCGTGCTAGTGGCGCAGCGCACAGGGAGAAAAACCCTGTTTTTTGTACAAAAATTTGCCAAAATGCAAAAAATGCTCCAAATTTCTTGAAATTTGGGCTAGAGCTTCTCTATGAAGTGTCATGCTAGGCCACAGAGGCTTCAGCCAAGATTCGGAGCCGATCTCGCTCTTTTTGCCTCTTTTGTCTTTTTGTTGCCTTCCTCAATTTCGCCTTCAAGTTCCTTATCCGAGCCTTGGAACTCATATTGCGTGCCCTGTAATGATAACCCATATGCCTCAATAATGCTTTGTCCTTGTCGCTTTCGCCAACAGCTTCTCTAAGTGGATGTTGATCCTTTTGAGCCAAACCTCTTGATCAGCCTCTATTTCCTGCTGAATGGGTGTCCTCTCATTTAGGCTTCGTTGGGCAGCCTGCTGGTCTTCATGGATATTTTGCCACCTCTATGAGGCCTCCTGGGTGCATGTACCTTTGTTGGTGAATCACTGTGTGTCTCTTTTTCATGATCATATGACGGATCAGATGTCATGTCTGCTGTATATGGACTGTGCTTGGACTTCCCTTTGATGATGTATGAAACTATGTGTTGTTATGAACTCTTCCACCAAGGGGAACAATGCAAAAGGCACTGTTAGGAAGGGGAATAATATGATGGGAATAGGGGTTATGGGGGGAAATTTTGTTCAGGGATATGTAGGAGGGTTTGGGGATTTTATAGGGTAGGGTTTTGGGGTTTACATTGACAAATGAGTGTAGGGTATAGGGAATAGGGGTTTAGTAATGTTATAGGGAAGGGAACAATGGAAAGAAGGGGAAAAATGAGAGGTGAAAGAGGAGCCTTGGCATCAACACAACAAATTTTCAACCCTAGAGCAATGGCTATGATGTTTTAAAGTGGTAGGGTTTAGGCCTTTTTTTATTGCAACTATAAACGACCATAAACCATCATCTTATCCACAAAATTTGATGAGCAAGCAAGATGTAGACCCTACTTGTCAATTTGAAGGGTTTCAAAGTGATTGATTGCAAGTTTGGCACAATTTCGGGCCTTTGTGGGTGTGCGTCGCGCAGCAAACCCAGTGCGCCGCGCTCTGTATATGCGTCGCGCCTGTGTATTTCCACCACTGCGGGGTCGCACTCTATGCGCCGCGCTCTCTATGTGCACCGCACCCCTCTTTGTGTGCGTCGTGCTCTGGAAAACACCTCCAATTTCACTCCAAACACGCACTAGCTCCTCACAACTTCTTTGCAATGTTTCTCTCTACCTTGGAATGCTTTCTCTCTATCCCTGCTGTCGAACAAGTTTTGAAACCTTGTGGAATGAAGAATTTTCAATTTGGAGGAAGATTTCTATGAATTTCATGCCTATTAGCCCTGAGCGCCACGCCTCCCATGTGCGCCGCGCCAGTGTAAATTTACACTGGAAAATTTCTCCCTGTGCGCCGCGCTCCCTCTGTGCGCCGTGCCTTTTGGCAGGAGCCGTTTGGAGGCCTTCCCGGTGTCCAAATTGGGTGCAGGATAGCTTGTTGGAAAGGTATTTGAGCCTACTTTCCAACCCAACTAGAATGTTTCAATTTGGAGTTCATTTGCCCCGTCAAAAAGCAAATCTCCCAAGACTGGTCAAAATGTGCCCAGTGAGGCTGCCTCAAGGCAGACTGCTGTTGCAATGAACTTTTGAAGGTGTTCCCCAACTCCAAATTGAGCGCATGATAGCTCATTAGAAAGCTCTTTGTGTATAGTTATCATTTTACTCATCAAACAAGTCATTTGGCTAACCAAGCTAGGAGAAAACGTGATTGGCCCAAGGTCACTTTAGAGGTGCATCAATTCTCCCGAGGCAATTGTATTTTTGACATTTCTCTAAAACCATGAAACCTATGTAAAAAGTGAGGGAGGTTTTTCTTCCTTGGCCTATTGTGGACAAAAACCTCTCTCAAGTTTCCAAAATTAATCTTTTCATGCTCAGAAACATCATTTGAGTGAATTATTCAACCTTCCTCTGGCCTGCAAGTATTATTGAAGCACTTTGAGAACAACAATTTGCAAACCCTAGACCTAATGACCAAGTTGACTCGTTTCCATTAAAATATCAAACATTGACTGTCATGGACTTTAATAAACATTGATGAAAAGACCTAAGCCAGCAGGTGCAAGACATGAGGGGTAATGACTGACAAGACCCTTCCATCAGATTATGGCATGCAGCTGAGTGGATGGAGTGAGACACCTAAAATATGAAAAGCAGAAAGAGTTTTGATCTCTGACGGAGGACTGCCAAAACCGACTCTAACAAAACTGTTGAAAAAGAATGTCACATTCTGCTGGAATGATAATTGCTTGAAGACTCTGGATGTACTAAAAGAGAAACTGGCCTCCACCCCAATCCTGGTCTTCCCGAAATGGGATGTGGAGTTTCATGTTCATGTGGATGCGTCATGTATAGCGCTAGGAGCGGTGCTCACACAAGAAGGCGGAGAGGGCTTGGACCACCCTATCGCATTTGCGAGCCGCAGGTTGTCCAAAGCCGAAAAATAACTATTCCACAACCGAATGTGAGGGGTTGGCTATGGTGTACACGCTCCAAAAATACCGGCACTATTTGTTAGGAGGACATTTCAAGATGTATACACACCATTCTGCGTTGAAATACTTGGTCAATAAGCCTATGTTGGGGGGGGGGGGGGGGGGGAGGGGCACATATGCAGGTGGCTCTTATTGTTCCAAAAGTATGACTTTGAGGCCGTGGTAAAGCCTGGATGCCTGAACACGGAACCGGATCACTTGTCGCGTATTGAGACAGGCGAGGAACCTACTAGTTTGGAGGAAGGATTACCTCACGCACAACTTTTTGTTGTGCGCGTCGCGGACGGACACTTTGAAGATATAATCCACTTTCTAACAACAGAGACTACGCCGAAGGAATACTCCGTCTAGCAAAACAAGGAACTGGTGGTGCGTGTAGCTAACAATTCTGTCATCACAGGGCACCTGTACAAAATGGGAAATGATGAGATGCTACGAAGGTACGTCCCTGAATTTGAACGAAGTCATATCCTCACAGAAGCGCATGCCGACGCTGTAGGAGGACACTATGCAGGACTCTTCATTAGGATTCAAAAGCACATTGTAAGGCCTATGATGTATGCCAGAGGATAGGTAAACCATCGCGTAGGGACGAGATGCCTTTGAATCCACAAATGACATTGCAACCCTTCTAAAAATGGGCAATCGACTTTGTAGGACCTATCAAACCTCATGGAAAAACAAGTGCGCGATACATTATCACCACGACAGAATACCTGACGCATTGGACAAAATCGCAGCCGGTCAAAGACTGCACAGCCGCCACGGCTGCGAAGTTTTTGTTTGAACACGTGTTGACCTGATTTGGCTATCCAAAAATCTTAATGAGTGATCGCAGTACACATTTCCTGAACAAAACCATCAGCGCGCTAACAGAAGAGTTCGAGGTGTATCATCAAAAAAGCACACTGTATCACCCACAAGCCAATGGGACAGTAGAAGCATTCAACAAAATACTGAAGACTGTGCTAACCAAAGTATGCAACGCGTAGCGAAGCGATTGGGACCTGTGCATACCTGCAGTACTATGGGCTTATAGGACAACATGTAAGAAACTGACAGGACAAACACCTTTCCAATTAGTTTATGGTGTGGAAGCTGTCATCCCAATGGAGTATATTGTCCCTAGTCTGCGCATAGCAATGCTCATAGATATGATGGACCGCAAAGCCCTGGAAGAAAGACTTGCACAGGTAGAAAACTCGAGGAGGAACAGGTGCAAAAGCAACGTGAGAAGGCCTGGCAAGATCGCCATATTAAGTTGCACACCTTTAAGGTAAATGATTTAGTGCTGTTGTATGTTAGTAAGTTTGATAAATTCCTAGGAAAGTTCAGAATGCATTGGCTGGGACCATACATTGTTAAGGAGGTCACAGATGGAGGCACAATATAGCTAGTCAAACTAAATGGAGAGCCTTTCCCAAGCAAAGTGAATGGCAACTGCTTAAATCCCTACACGGGTAGCCTGGCTATCTGACTAGCCGGCCGAAGCACGGTCTTCGCGCTCCAAGGATCCGGACAAAGGCGTGGGACTATAAACAAATGCAAGGGATACTGGCACAGATGCAGAAAATCACTCCCGACACGGAGGTTTTGGAACAACATATACAGCAGATCCAACAAGCAGCAGCTCAGTGTGTTGCTGACCTTGCTGCAATTCGAGAACAGTTGGAGGGACTCCACGCAAAGATCGTTGCGCCAATAGAGCGACTCGAAGGCGAGTCACGATGTTTGTGTTCGGGGGCCTGTTGGGCATGGAATCCCCCCAAGGCATGTTTTGGGGCTTAAAGCCCATGTTTTGACCGAATCTTGTTGCAAAGCTTCACGAATTGCGAGCGCAAGGTTCGAAAGTATGATAGAGTCACAGGGTTGTCTACCCTAGTTTTGTAATGTAGTGTCGGCACGATAGACCTACCCATGGTCCACGGATCATGGGATTGTATAAATAGAGCAAGGCTCTAAGTGTAAAAGAAGACTAACTAAGAATGAAGGAAGAATGAGAAGTCTAGGTGGTGGAGTCAAAGCGTAGAGTGTGTCTGTGGGTCGTAGAGTAGGAGAAGGCTCTACAGTTGAGTGCGCAGAGGCCTAGTAGTCCGCCACTGAGTGCGTAGGGCGAGTCGAGTCGGTAACCGGGGAAAGAATCAATAAATAGAAGTTTTGCTATAATTCTATGTATTTGTTCTTGGGTTAACGCATGATTGATATAATTTGTAAATATATTGTTTATTTATTGTGCGCACCTGTATGAAGGTCCTATGTTGTTACGTATAACTTAAAGCACTCAAGTAGGCAAAGATAATTAACTAATATTGGAATATAAGCAAGGTTTTGGGTAATAACGCAAAGCATGGCGCACAGCCCCTGGGTAGGGTTGCGCGAAGGCAGTATATCAGGCCGCGAGGAACGAGAAAGTGCGCTACGCAACTTGCGCGCAGGGACAAACCGCGGACTAGGCGAACTCATCAAACATCTCCAGGGTGCGGAAACCTGGTTCTAGCACCCTCCCACACTACTTCGGGTGAGACCTCAGTCCGCACTCTGCGAACTGTTGCCGAAAGGGCCAGTAGAATCAGGATATGTTTAGCTAATTAACTCCGAACCTGGGTCAGGCCCCAACAAGCCAACAGGCAGCTATTGGGACCTTTTAATAACTTGACATTTACCATTGTTGCTCAAGTTGTTCCGCTGAGTCACAAGTTGCTATTTAGCACCAGAGTTTTCCAAGGAGAAAACTCACCCTTTCTTTGGTGGAACTTGAGTGCCACCCTAGGGAGGTATTGCTAAGTTCAATGGGATGGACATTGGTGGGAGATTTTGCGACCATTCAGTGTTTTTTCCTCAGCGAGTTCGTACTCCAGGAAGGATACAGGAGCCAATCATACCACTCAATAGAGTGAGTTTCTAGGGGTATTTTAGCCGAATAATTTTGGAAGAATTTCACAAAGGGGTGGACCAACACTTGTGGGAATTTCTAGAGCTGGAGATTTCTACTCTTGATAGGTCCAAATTTGTCATTACTAGGCCTGCGCAAGGGGTCACTGGGCAAAAACTCGAGGAGTTGGGATCAATGCTCATGTGGGATTTTGGGGAAGAAACTCACTCACTCTTACAGGTATAGTTTATGGAGTGTTTCTACAACATATTGAGGAGAGATAAGGTCACATGTAGCAGTGGTGGATTTGGGGGACGCAATTTTCTGGCAAGGAGGGCATAACATAAAATTCGGTAATTTCGAGAGGTTGGAATTACCCCAATTCCTTTATGGGTTTTGCTGGACTAGCCCCAAGGAGAAAACACCTAATTTTGTAGAATTTTTGGTGGTGTTTTGAGCCATCAAACTCCAGTTTGACTACCACAATAGTGCAAAAAAATTTGGGTGCAGCATACAACCTATTGGAGCCATTTGCATGAGATTTTTCAGTTAACTTCACCTATGTATTTGCTTGCTTTCATAGCAAGCTGAAGTGCACACTTTCCACCAACTATTGTAATCAAATTGAAGTACATCATCAATAAAATGGCTCAAATTTCTTATGGTTGCATTATGGGTTTTTAATGTGTGCATGCTTGTGTCAATTTCCAGAATTTTATACTTATTCATATGTTGTAGCTAGTGCATGTCTTTGGTATTCCGCTGAATATTTCCATTAAGAATATTACATGATGGGATGTTACTTGGATATATACCCATGCATTTTAATGATGCCTCTTGGAGTGAAGAGGACACTTTGACCCACTTTATCACTTGCTTGATGGAGATGCCTATTTTTGGAGGATGACATCATGTTGGAGAGTATGTCCTCCCACATATGTGGAGAATTTATTGCATATTTCCTATTTTTATCATTTTGTAAATCTATCTTAAGGTCGACTCGTGACCTTTTAGCCTGGTGGAATGCTTCAAGCAAACCTTTGAGGATTATTGTTGTAGATTAGTGAAAAATGACTTGATCACCCTCATATAAATAGAGGGAAGTCATTTTCACTTAATCATCACTACACATTCTCTTCCCTTATCTTGAGCTAGTGCACACCACTGTTCTTCTCTTCTTCCCTTGGTCGCATTGGAGTGTTGATGGAGCGAATTGTCTTGAGAGAGATTTTGTTTGCGCGAAAATACTATTTTTGGATTGATGCAATGATTCTTGATTGAATGGCATAAGTTTATTGTCATTTCCTTCCATTTTACATATTATTTTTTGAAATTAGGGTTCCTATTTTGCCATACAAAGTGCAAAATCTTTCATGAAATCCCGTTTCTACATGTTCTGCAAAATTTTCCATTCAGGAATTCATCAAAGGAACTCGTTGCATGTATCCTTTGATATTGAATATCCTACTAAAAGAAGTCACTTTGCATGTATCCATTGATCTTGAATATTCTACTAAAAGAAGTCACTTGGATTTCTAGGAGAAGTTATTTAGTCTTCCACCCTCTACATACAAGTCCTTCTATCATCGACCTCACTCAAATAAAGGCACTAGTCTGGTTATAGGATCACCTTTTGAAATTTCTCTCCCCCTTATTTTCTGGTAACTAGGGTTCGGGTTTGGTGTAAATTTGCATTTAATACAAGTACAAGTTTGTTCCTATTTGCTATTGTATTTAGGTGAAAATTACATTTATTAATATTTGAAAAGGAAAACATATCATTTATCGCATGTTTTCGCCCCAAATATAATGTTGATGTCTAGGATTTATAGGGTTGTTCTATGCATTTTTAACCATTAAAAACCTAAAGTTGACCTATAGGGTTAGGGTTTGTTTTAAATTTCCATGTAATAGATGTTTGTTCCTATTTGTTATTGTATTTAGGTGTAGATTACATTTATTAATATTTGAATAGGAAAATCTATCTTTTATCACATGTTTTCACACCAAATATAGTGTTGATGTCTAGGATTTATATTGTTGTTCTATGCATTTTTAACCATTAAAAACCTAAAGTTGACATATCCCATGTTTACTTATCTAATAGCCTAATAACCTTCAATCCTTTGATGATCTCATCATTTATATGTTCTTTCTTTGTTGTTGTATGCTTTTGTATTGTATAAATATTCATATCACAAAAACCATAGCTTATAATAACTTTTATATAGTTTATGGGGGTTGGAGGAAGTTGTACTTGAACATTTCTAACTTTCATCTTGGCCCATGACCATTAGACTGATATCACCTTTGAACCCTCCTTTATTGAAGGCTTTGTAGGAACCTTCTCCCATGACCATTAGACTGTTATCACCTTTGAACCCTCCTTTATTGAAGATTGTTAAGTGATTTATCTACAAGCTTCTTAAAGAGCCATTTCGCTTGAGACTCTAATAATGTATCCTCTAAATCTTGTTAGGGAAGCCTCCCTTGTCATGATCACATCCAACCACTAAACAGTAGGAAAAATACCATTGAGGTGACAATGGTGGCTAATATCTCTTGTTGCTATAAGACGTAGATTTCCTTGTGACTCTTTTCTCCCATAACCATTAGACTTCCCAAGTCCCCTGAGGTGTGCAACATCGACACAATTTCTCGTCAATGGTGAAACCAACTTGAGTCTACTAATGCCAAGACTATGCCCTCTAGCCTATGTACCTTGTAGCGAGACTAATATCTTATACTTGCAGAATTAGTATTAAACCAAATATCACAACAATATCCTTTTACTTAACTTCAATTATTCAATTTATGTTTTACTTCAGAATACATGGAATACACACATAAATAATATAATGGAACGAGAAGGGGAGCTCCCAAAATACCTCCCCATACTTTGTTTTAATTACTTCAAAAAGTCGGTTACAATACACTTCAGTTCATTTGGCCTGAACTCCAAACAATTCGTTGCCACAACCTTTGTTTAGAAATAATAATACAACTGAATTTCAGCGCTTCAACTCGCAACCCACGACCAATACAAAAAATCAAACCCAACCATGCATGATACCCCGTGGCATATGAAAACCCAAAGTAATACATGTCAACACTTGAAAAAACCATAGACATACTTCGCCTCGCCCTTCCTTCGCAACTCACTTTAAAGTGAGCTCATCTCACGAACTTGGCTCGTCTTCCCCTTCTTCACACAACTTCTTGTGCTCTGTGATCTTATTTCTTCTTGGATGAACTTCATTACTTTGATGCTTCCTCGAATCATCTTCGCTTCCTTCTATTTATACACACTTTTCCCTCCACATGAATCATCGTGTCTCTTCATATGGGCGTTCAGGCCGACTTGCCTTCTCCCGGAGCCGACCTTTGTTCATTTGAGTTGACCTTCCCTTTGGTCGTCGCCTTCGTTCAGGCAAGCATGCCATGGTTCGGGCGTGCCTTCATTGTTCCATCTCGTCAAGTCGCTCCAATCATTCCACCAAACTTGTCTTGGGTGAGCTCTTCGTGTGCTCGTTGGGCTCGTTCAACCAAAACCATCTCTGGCCAACTTGGGTGCGCTTGGGCACTCAAGCTTGAGGGTTTGACATCTTCTGCCACTCAAAAATGGTTGTCGTCCTCGACAACACACCTCTTTGCAAACTTCTTCACTAGGGCACAAAGACTACCCGCTTCATAATGACCAACCTATAACTTCATCTATATGGAAGAATCTCGCTTCTGACATATGTCCCATGTGTCTACATGAATCGCATCCTATAAGAATGACATGTGTTGGATCCCCTCGTGCAATCGACTAACCAGGTAGCTAATCTAGTCGTAATGCCAACTCCACAAGAACACATGCACCCAAACATATGCAACCATCGTCACATCTTCCCTGTCACACGATCCTTCCTCCAGTTCTACTCATCATGAAGCAACCTTCAATGGAACCTCACGCTTCAAAAGGGTCTCACCATCCTGAGCAACTGAAAGTGAGCCTATCTCCTTCATGGACTTCAAAAATATGGTTGGATGGGGAAGTCATATGGCTTCCCTTTCCCCATAGCAATGCCATCTTTGTGCACCTTCGAAATTATCCTCCCATACCTAGTATGCACCCTCCATACTTCTCCATGATGTACTTCATCAAGGGTGGATAGGAACACCTACAGCCACTTACATCTACCAACTTCATCAAAATCATATCATCATGGCCTGGTATATTTTTCTCAGACACGGCTTCATCCTAGTCCACAAACATCCTTCCATCTTCATCATCTTCTACCAAACTCTCAATCCATGCATCAACGTCTTCCTTCAAGTCGACATGCTTCTTCTCTTCATGTTGACCCTCGTCTCTTCTACACTCTTCTGCAGTAGAATTCTGAGCATCAACCTTCTCAACTTCAATGGCCTCGAGCTCTCCCATATAAGTCATCATCTTTGGCCTATCTAATAAACTCAAAATACCATTTGACAATGCCTTTATCAACTCCGAGTGTTCTAAGAGCATGGACCCTACACAACCCAATCTCTCATGAACCTCTTCTTCCTACTAAATTGTGGTACTGGAACAACCTCCTGCTCAATCATAAACTCTATGCCAAGTACAGCTTCATAGTCATCCATCTTGATGATAGTGAAGTCAACCTTCTCTTTCCAACTTCCAATCTTCACTGGAACATCTTCTCCTATCCCAAGGACTCTACCTTCTTTTGAATTCACAACTTTGAAAGATGGACAGGTCGGAACGAACTTCAATCCCAATCTCCTAGCCACATCTTCCTTGATGAAGTTGTGAGATGCTCTGCTATCCAACATAGCCATTAGCGGACTCCCAACTACATCCATCTTCACAAAATTCAGCATTTCAGATCATTTTTTGGGGTAGATCCCTTCACCGTAGTTGCTCCCAAAACCTGAATAACCTTGTTCTCTCTCATCCTTCTCCGCTTGCCGCGAAGTTGTGGACTTCTACCTTAACGGACAATGCTTCGCCATGTACTCCTCGCTACACAACCAATATACAAGATATTTCTTCCCCTTTGGAAATCCACTTTTTCACACTTGGGACGTCTTATCAACAGTTAACTAGAAGGCATGCACGCACATTGGCTGAGCATGAGTCTTTAGCTTCTGCAGTTGAGGATTTTGACTCATCCGTTCCCAAAGGCTCTGCAGAGATAGACCTACCAATATCTGCGACATAAAAGATTGCACATTGCAAAAGGCATTCCAAGCCCTTCAAGACCAGAATTGAGAATTGCAAGCAAAGATCAAGCCGGTGTTGACCACTGAAGAAAGAAAGATGGAGGAACAAATTCAAGTTGCAGACGAGTTGTATCAGAGTGTGGCAGTAGTTTCAGTTGGATTGCCCTTACATGGCTACGACTTTCTAGTATAGCCTCTCCCACTTCAGTTGTTAAGGAAACCGATCAACAATTATCTATAGTTGTCGTGATTCGAGAAGTGGATTGACTCCCTAGCCGATAAATAATAGCCCTCCTTTGACCGAGAGACTCTGGTTCTCGATAAGAATGTCTTTTATGCATCCCAAGTTGGGCCCATCCATCACGGTGGTTGGACAGTGAAGTTGGGATCACCTTACTTTGTTCCATCCTCCTTCAAAGATTTCTATTTTCCTTTTTTTGTTTTCTTCTTACTCTCACTCTGCTTTTTCCCTTTTGTCTTAGTTTCACGGTAATTCAAAAGCTTATCAACAGTAATGATGGCTTCTTCAAGGCGCTGAACCTTCTTCCTTTTTACTTCAGCTTGAGCCCAAGGTTGCAACCCTATTATGACATTGAACAACCTATCCTTATCCACCATATCCGGAAGCTCCAACATCAAACTTAATACTCTTCTAGATACACTTATAGGCTCCTTGTTTGCTTGAGAGATTTCACCTTCACTCTCGCTCTCCAAGTCTCATCTTGGGGTCCAAAATGAGCTATCAAGGCTTCCTTCATCTTCTCCAATGTGGTGATGTCCTTCGTCATGGTACCCAAAGAAATCTTCTTTACACGCCTTCTCCACCACATCTTCGCATCCTTTGTCAAGAATGATACATCAATCCTTATCTTTGTTTCCTTTGAAGTCACCCCCAATCGATCCTAGTACTACTCCAGATCCCAAACAAAGTTGCGCAATATCTTTGTGTTCCTTGCGCCATCATTCGACTTTGATTCCTTCATTTTCACATGGACAACAATGTTGGACGAACCTTGAACCTTCAAGAGACTAAACTTTCTTCCTCTTTACTTCATCTTGAGCCCAAGGTTTCAACCCTATTACGAAATTGAACCACCTGTCCTTCTCCACCATATCCGAAAGCTCCAACATCAAACTTGATACTCCTATACATACACTTATAGGCTCCCTGTTTACTCGATAGATTTCACTTTCGCTCTCACACTCCAAGTCTCATCTTGTGGTCCAAAATGAGTTATCAAGGCTTCCTTCATCTTCTCCCATGTGGTGATGTCCTCAACTATGTTAACCAAAGCAATCTTCTCCACACACCTTCTCCACCACATATTCGCATCCTTTGTCAAGGATGATACAACAATCCTTATCTTCGTTTCCTCTGAAGTCACCCAAATTGATCCATGTATTGCTCGATATCCCAGACAAAGTTGCCCAATATCTTTGTGTTCCTTGCACCATCGTACGACTCCAATTCCTTCACTTTCACATGGAAAGCAATGCTAGATGAACCTTGCCCAACAACCTTCTTCAAAACTGTTGATTTATTTGTCACAATAGTGGATAGGTTTCCCACCAACTCCTCCAACTTCTTCAATCTCTTAAATGCTTCATGGCTCTAATCCCAGCAGTCATGACCCCAAGGCGCACCTCCAACCTATAACCTTCCCAAGTCCCCTGAGGTGTGCGACACTAGTGCAGTTTCTACTCAACGACGAAACCAATTTGAGTCTACTAACACCTAGACTACTCCTCTAGCCTATGTACCATGTAGTGAGACTGATATCTTATACTTGCGGAATTAGTATTCAACCAAATCTCAATACAATAGCCCTTCACTTAAATTCAATTACCCAATTTATGTTTTACTTCACAGTGTAAAACTAGTACACAAAATATGCACAGAAATAATACAATGGAACATGAGGGGAAGCTCCCAAAATACTTCCCCACACTTTAGTCTTATTACTTCAAAAATTTAGTTACAATACACTTCAATTCGATTAGGTCAAACTCCAAACAATTTTTTACCAAAACCTTCATACATAAATAATAATACAGTCGAGTTGCAGCTCTTCGACTCACAACCTACAACCAATACAAAATATCAAACCCAACCCTGCATGACACCCCATGGCATATGAAACCCGTAGTAATATATGTCAGCACTTCAAAAAACCGTAGACAAATTTTGACTTGCCCTTACTACATTGCTCGCTTTAGAGAGAGCTCATCTCGTGAACTCGACACGTTTTCCCGTTCATCGCACGATGCTTCCTCAACTTGTCTGCCCTTCCTTCTATTTAGTATTTATACACGATTCGCCCTCCACACGAACAGTCGCATCTCTTTGTATGAGCATTGAAGCAAACCTCACTTCTCCCTGAGATGGCCTTCCCTGCTGTCATCGCCTTCATTCGAGCAGGCGTGCCTTATCCTGCTATCGTTCAGGTGCACCTTGGTCGTGCCATCTTGTTAAGTCATTCCAATTGTTCCACCAAACTTGTCTTGGGCACACTCTTCGTGCATCAATTTGGCTCATTCAACTAAACTCATCTCACCCCAAGTTGGGCACTCAAGCCCGAGGGCTTGATCAGAAGCCTCCATTGTGAGGATAACATCCAACCACTAAATAACAAGAAAAAGGAAATTAAATTGACAGTGATGGTTGATATCTTTTGTTGCCATAAGGACTAGATTGCCTTGTGAGACTTTGTACTAGGCTTGATAAATTTTGTGGTAACATGGCAAAAGGCCTAGATTGCCTTGTGAGACTTTGCACTAGGCTTGATAAATTTTGTGGTAACATGCCAAAAATAGAAGAGAGGGTTGTTAATTTAAGAGGTTGAACTTGTGATAATTTCACAATGTTTGACTTTA